>JACXGI010000069.1:0-29489 GCA_016801175.1 Esox masquinongy | reverse complement strand
GTCTCACTGTTGTCAAAATATGTAGCAAGTAGAATTATGATACTATTATGCGTGCAGGAGATTTCTGCATATATGCAAACCACGCCCATGCCTATGTTCATTGATGAGTAGCAGCCATATTTTTTTTTAACATACTGGCCTGGTTTATATAACTTTTAATGACCATTGTCCATTAATGGAAAATATGAAAGTATGTGAAGATTGCAAAGCTGTCTGTTAAAGTAGCTGTGGCTACTTTAAAGAAATGTATTGTGATCTGTTTAACATATGTTTTGGTTACTACATGATTACATGTGTTATTTCATAGTTTGTATGTCTTTCCTATTATCCTACAATGTGGAAATTAGTAGAAAATAAAGAAATACCCCTTGAATAAGTAGGTTCATTTACACGTTTGACTGGTAGTGTACATCTTCAGCCCAAATATCAGATTCTGGAAAAAACACACTACCAGCACTTTATCTTCAGGCCCAGTGAAAAGTGAGACTTTCCGTATTCTCACTGTTTTTCTTAGCCAAATACACACACTCTAATAATCTCATACAGGTAAGTGTATTAATACAATTTGGTTACAGCTACAACATGCCACACACACACACAAGCACACACAGAATTATTGCTTTTTCATGACATTGTATAACACTGCATAACAAAGGAAATTAGTGGTCTATTTGCTACACTGGCTTTAGGTAGACATTTCCTGAGTTGTTAGAAACATAGAAAGTGCACGTCTCTCAGTTCCATCAGCACGTCAACATGTTTGGGAACTTGCCCTCCATAATGGTATTGGGAATATTCTCTCTATTGAGCCTTACTGTGCCACAATAGTATATAAGCATCAAGAAGATCTCTCCCCAAAGGTATGGATGAAAATAGTTGATCAGTTTATACAATAGGGTTTCACCAGTGAACTGCTGATACCCTAATTATTGACTCTGTGCTTAACCCTTGTTAAGGGTTTGACTTTAGTCAACCAGGGTGAGCTGTGTACTTCTTGCCCCTCAGGCCTAATGTGACGCTCAAACCCAATGGGAGGATACTGTCCTAGTGGATCACAGGTACTGCAGTTTAACTACCCAGTCCAACAGTGCCCTAGAGGTGTCACGAAAATCTAATGAGGGAATGAGACCTGCTGCTGATGGGCTGCTTGCTAAATCTGCAGATTCAGTTCTGTATACAGGACTGCTTTTGCTTGTCTATCATATCCTTGTATAATTTTTACAGCCATTAACTCCTACATCAATTTGCCATGCCACAGTTATTTAAGAAAGAATTCCTAACATCACGTGTCATTGACTGCTCGGAGAGTCTTTGACAAAAATAATTTGGACGAAGAATGTGAACTCACAGAGTAAAACTTACAGTCACTATTATGCGAGCAACACAGTGAAGTATCTTGTGGCTGTTGCTCGTTGTGGAGTAATTATGTTTATTTCAGTTGCCTAGAGTGACTCGTGCAATTAATACATAACACAGAACTCTGGCTTTCTAGACCTTCGTCCTGGGGATGTGGTGAGGAGGACTGTGGATTTGACGTCTGGGACTTACTGGATGAAGAGTGATCTTGGTCATTCCAGTACTCACATGCAAAGTAGGGCAGCTGACCTGTGTGATTTGAAAACATCTGCATCGATGCTGAAAGGTTAACGATAACCTGTGAGAGAAAATGCACAAATCCTGTAACAGAAGGTACGCATCACACTGGTTCCCAAAATGGAGAAAATACTTCCAAATTGTGCCAGTCTTCTCAGTCTGAGAGGAGAACTTATTTCAAAAGAGTTGAGGTACATTGGCTTTGGAAAGTATTCAGACCCCTTCACTTTCTCCACATTTTGTAATGATATAGACTTAACAGAAACACCCCCTATCTAGTTCTAAAGAATACCATAAATGTTTATGTTTTTTATTTTCAATAAGTTGGCACGTAAAAATGAATTTTCATTGTGGGTTATTGTGTGTAGATTGATGGCAAAAAATGTAATCAATTATAAATTAAGTCTATAACAACAAAATGTGGAGGAAGTGCAGTGGTCAGAAATCTTTCAAAATGCACTGTATAATACAGTATAATGTGCTATTTATTCAAATTCATGTTTGATTCGACAATAAGAAATGTTGAGTCCTTACAAATTAGGTAAAACTTAGTAATATATTTAACACACTGAAATTATAACTTTTGGATTACAATGTCTACTAAATGACTCTAAGGTAAAATGCAGCTAGCCATCTTCAGAAGCATTGCAGAGAATAACAGCTCCTGGACACAACAAATGACTAAAGCCCTCTCTAATTATAAGGCCACCAGCAATCTCAATTTCTTTAAACATTTACTTTTAGTTAATGTAGTTACAGAGGAAGAGAAGAGCATTTATCTGATTGGATGATAATCCTCTATTGTCAGCGAAGTCCTAGCCTCCAGCTCAGTCTAGGCCCTCTGTCCAGAATATGATGGAGATTTAGTGACAGGGGATGAGGGGGACAGTCACTGAGACAGAAATCCCCTGGCTCTCATGGATAAAGGACATGAACCTTTTCCATGGGGAAACTGTCATTAGGAGTGCAGATGTCACTGTGGGATCTCTGAGTTACCTCATGTACGCTATGTGTTAGTATTGATTTTTCCATGCGACAGAAACTGATCTACACTGTGTTCCCTTCATGTGTTTATGTCCCTCAGTGACTAAGCAAGTGGATTCCTGAAATGATTTAATGTTTTTCATGTTGAGAGCTATGAATCCATCCAGAGGAAATCTGCATTATGTCTGGATAGTCCTAAACCTTTGACTTGTCGCTCTGTTCGCTGTGTCACATACAATGGATCATACACACCAGGAGAACCAGGGCTTTCAGGCAGTATGAACATTGATGCTGCCACATTTATAAAGCACACCGCTCACAGACACTGTAGAACTTTAACCAGGGAGGTAAAAAATAATAAACCATTTCCTATGGATAGCCTACTATTTTAAAGTATACCTAAATGATTATTTCAAGCTGCGTTAAATGCATGGTCTTTTAAGAAACCTTTATACCTTTCAAACGTACAATAACCAGAAGGCCTTGGATGAGTGGATACATTTTTCAAACCTGCCTGTACTGCATTCAGTGTAATCAGAATGATATGCCCCAATAATTCAGTGGCACGCAACACTTACAAGGCAAGCAGGTACTGTATTAGGTACAAGCTGGCTCAAATCAAAATCCATGTTTGATAACTCAGCCTAGTGAAGCATGTAACAAGAATCACATGCTATCACGGATCACAAGAGCAAATCGACCTCCATCCTGCCAACTGAAGCCTTCCTGCCAGGCCAGCTCAACACGTTTTATTCATCTTCTGCTTTAAGGCGAAAGATAATGAGTCAACCAAAATGATTCTAGCTGCTCTGGAAGATTGGGTGCTCTCTTGTTCTCTGAGGCTAATATGAAGGACACTCTCAATGAATAATCACAAACATCTTCATCTTCCACTGTATTACTCCATCAAAGGAGGCCATTTTCCAAGTTTACAAGAAAACTAAGGCAAAAGGTTTTGAACAATACCGTTCTGTCGGACTTACCCCTTGTCAACATGAAGTACTTCAAGAGGCTTGTCATGCCACATTAAAGATGGATTTCCAGAATCACTGGACCCACTCATATGCGCTTACCACCACAAACAATCGAGGGAGAATACCATTTCCATTTCTTTTCACACACCTGGAGTTAAGGAGCACCGACTGAACATGAGAATGCTGTTAACTGACTATAGTTTAGCTCTTGTCACCAAGCACGGAGCACTGTTTCTGGTCACCACGTTGTTCAATTTTATATTCTGACGGGCAGAACTCAGGCTATGAGGACTGGCAACAACATTACCCACTCTTAACATCAGCCCTGTGCTTTACTCACTGTACATCAGCGTACATCTGCACAACACCAACTTCATCATCTAGTTTGCTGACAACACTACAAATGATGGTCAGCAATTTTGCATTCACATTGCCAAAGAATTTTATTGGACTTTCTGGACCAACAGTGTTGTCAAAAGGGCATAACTGCAGCTCTATTCTCAAAGGTGACTAAAGACGTTTTGCATGCCACCCTGGGTACTCTACAATTACAACTGATGCACCATCTAGACCAGCCAGACGAGTTGCATCAAGGTAAGTGGGTAGCTTTACACACAACTGCCAGATATCACACCCCTTTTTACTATTCATTAATGCTCCGATTTTCATATTAGGACAGAGCAATTTAAATTCCCCAAATGATACAAGTGTAAATACAGGAAATGTAGTACATTGGTTTACGTTTCTACCCTTCATAAAAAAGACCATCTGCTTTAGTAGTGTCCTTATAAAACATTGTCTTTTTATTTACCATTACTATTATCTTTTATGTTGTTACATTGTCATGAGGGAACCTGCAAGGAAGAATTTAGATGAATGGACTTGCTAGACCGCAACAAGGTAAGGCGAACCCTTCCGTGCTGAGCAAATCAGAACCGTCCTTCGATGGATCCGCACTGTTGGAGTGCCACGACCAGGATCTGCAATTGAAATCCCGTAATTGTATTGGAACAAAGGCTGTTATTTTTTAGTTGCAGTCGACACATTTTTATTTTTTGAGTCTCAGAACCATCCAAAGTTAGTTTTTGACATGACATGGGAGCGCAATAACAGCCCTTACCTTTTTTTTGGAACTGTGTACCAGTAAGTATTATTTTTTTCTTTACAGCAATGGAGAGTTAGAATTCATTAATGCTTCCTAACAGCACGTTAATCCAAGTTAGTACCCGGTTCCAAATTGTCAGAAATTGAGAATATCTCAGATTGCGTCCCCCATTCCCATCTCCCTCCCTAAACCAAGCGACTAGGCCAGTGGTACATAGAATTTCCATGTTGCACACATACTACAGATCTCCCTTGATGAATGTTTGTAGATAAACATATCTAGTCACCTTTCTTTTGCATACTTGCCTACTTTATGCATTTAGTCCTCCATTAACTGAATTTGTGAATCATTTAATAAGAACACAAGTATTTGGTTGTAATGTTGCATCTATCAAAGGTGTCCAACCATCCATCAGAAGAGGTTCTGTGAACAGGCCCAAACCTGAGCCCCACCCTAACCGTGTTGTACACAAGACATCGGTTACAGGACAATACACTGAAAGGTTTTCGGGGTGATTCATGGTTGGATGAAACATTGCACACCCAGCAGGTCTCCATAAAGAGGGTCTAATGGACCAATTTCAAAAAAGACAGCTCCTGCCAAGCACTATCCATAGTTAAGAATAAAACACAATTTGTAACATAATGCACCGCTTTCTAAACTGAATTTTATTTTTACTCAGGGCCAAATATAATACATTCTAAAATTGTAATTAATCACGATAAAAGACAGGAGATTATATATTAATCTCAAATTGTTGTTTTATAGCTTTACAGCACTTTGAAGCCGTTTGAAGCCATTTCTGCTGTATTGTAGGAACACCACAGTGCATGTTAACAACATTTTACAAAATCTCAAAGAAATATTGGACCAGCTTTCAACAGCAATATGTATTCTCATTAGAAAGGCAATTCTCAAATAGCCTGGAAGAAATGAAGATTAATATTAGGGAGCGGATGGTTTCAATCAGTGACCCAGTTAGCTTGTTAAAGGTCAGAGTAGATGTTTCAATAAAGCTATACATGTAAATTAGGCCATGGTTTGCCAACCCCGCTCTCCATTTGAAACCTTGTTGTCTGAGTGACGATTATAACTTGAGCACCCCATGATGAAGCTGCCACTTGATGCAAAAAAAATGTATCTCAGACTGGCCAATAAAAAGAAAAGATTAAGACGGGCAAAAGGACAGACACCTGACAGAGGATGATTGAACGTATGATACGTAAGAAGTGCCCATCAAGCCAATCCAACTTGTGGGAGGTATTTCAGGAAGCATGGGGTGAAATTTCATCAGATCACCTCAACAAATTTACAACTAGTTTTACTGCAAAGCGGTAACTGCTGCAAATGGAGGATTCTTTTATTCAAGCAAAGTTTGAAGGACACAATTATTATTTAAATTAAAAATCATTATTTCTAACTTTCCCAATGACTATATTTCCTATTTATTTTGATATATTTCCTATTCAAACTCATTTCATGTATGTTTTCATGGAATGGCATGGACACAGAATCCGACCAAGGCTGATTACTGACCTGTTCTGTGAGACGTTTAGTCCGTAGAAAGAAGCCGGTCAGGCATCCTATGACCACAGCCAACACGGACAGGATGAGGAGTCCATTCTGCTTACACACCCCTTTCACCCTCACCCACACTGCATCCAGAGCCACAGCCATTCTGAATACCTAGTCTGTTCCAGGCCACGCTGTGTAAGAAGAAACCCATAGACTCACGGACATAATCCAGGACAGAGGAGCGTGGAATGGGGGGGCACAAGAAAGACAGGAAAGAGGATAGAAGAGAAGAATGGGGTGGGGAATGGATGAGATGGACTATGGTAGATCTCCTGTCTGGCTCCAGGTTTAAAGCTGCTTCTGCACCCTCCAAACTGGCGTTCCTCTATCGTCTCTGCGTGGCGAACTGCGCTGGGGATCAACGCACTTTCCAGGCATCCCCTCCCTTAATGCTTCACCCATCCCATCAGACCAAACAACTCTCCCTTCCATCCATCCCATTCCTGCGCTGCCCCACCCACCCAACAAGACCCATCCCTCCTGTCCCTCAATGTGTGACAGATGGCTTTATTGTCCTGAGGGTCACTGTTAGCAATCCTATTAGAGAGACACTGTATTAAAAGGCCTGAAGGCTGGATTAAAGAACAAGCAACAAGGAGGGTTAGCTGAAAGTTTATCACAGAGATCCTAGTTGGCATCTCTTTTGCCTTTTCAATTGAGCTAATGGATAAAAAGAAAGAAAAAGCCCACCGCATGACACATTTAACAGCATCCGCATTCAAGCCTTCTCTCTTCAAAAATAGATTAATTAATTAAAATGCTGTTTATAATCACCGGCGACTCATAATGAGACTTATTTCCATGTCCTTTGAAACCAGTGCTATTGTGCTATCGTGTCTATCATTAGTCCACAACAGCAAATAACATGCGAACAGTGACGTTTCAATTGATACGTCATCTCTGAGTCTATCACAGACAAACCGTCTTGACAAGGGGCCGATTTCTTTTATAACAGGAGGACTAATACGGCAGTAAAAGATGCAAAGAGAAACACATCCTACCTACAATTAGAACAACGTCACCTAATATAGCAGCATTAGTGAGTTGCATTCAAAACCTCAGTAACCTCTGCATGTACGCATGTTGTCTATCATCATTGGTTTCCAACTCCAGCTGATGTTATACACCCAGCCATAGCGTGCACAGGGGCTTTTCAATTCATAATGTTTCCCTGTAATGTATGCTTAACATGACATTGGAAGCTCCTGGGAGCAGCCCAGAAATGAGGATTAGGACCAGGAGAGAGAGAAGCAATTGGTTGGACAATCACAGCCAACAATCATCATACATTCAGTGGGGACCCATCAGGGCCCTCTACGCCCTCAGAGAGGGCCTAAGGATAGACACAAATCTGTATATATTTTTATTTATTATAACTTGGAATTTTGTTTTCATTGATTTAATCTTTTTTTTGTCTTAATTGTAATGATTTTCCTATTGAATTTCTTCAGTTTGTGTTGGAAAAGGAAGGGTTAATATCCAAGAGAAAAAAATGTCCAATTCAAATTCTCCTTTGGTAGTCTCTTGGTAGAAGTAATCTAGCTAGTCTCAACACTCATTGGCTAGGCCCTCAGGCTTTGAATAGAAGGCACCAGCCAACACACTGACTTCAATGAGAGTAGCATTTTGAAATGACAGTAGAATCAACCAATCAGAAATTGTCTTGTAATAGATGGGACAATTTTATGATAGAGGGCCTAATTATACGTCACTAATTCAGAGCCAATAGCAATCCTCATCGTGTTTTCTCATACTTGAGCCTAGCTAGCTGGCTAGCTTTTTGCAATGAGTGTATGTAACGAGGGCGATGGCCTGGCTGTCAGCCCTGTCGTTGATCTCAATTGAAAAATCACTTATTTCGGATGAACCTGCCATTTCCCATTCTATAAAGAAGGACAGAAGAATGGACTTCGTTTTTAAATGATAATCGTAATGGTGAGTGGACTTTTTGTTTTCATCTACAACTTTTTGTTGCTATCTCGTTCATATCATTTTGAATACATTGTGTAAAATATTATTTCACTGATACTGATAGACTGTAAACAAGCCAGAGATGTTATGACTATTTTTGACAGACAGTGTCTGTCTGTGTGAGAGTAAGTGTGTGCATGCATGTGTGTGAGTAAACATTAGCATTGGATTAATGAATAGCACCATATTTAGGTGAGGCGGCAACATGCGTCTGGCATATAGACCACGTGAGAGTCAAATTTAGAGTCAAGGCAGTGACAAATATTTCACCTGAGCCATTGCTGAGTTTCCCTGCCCCACTGCTCCAAAATACACAGCTCCCCACTGGGAGTCCTCCTGGAAGGAGCGACTGCCAGGGTGCAAGATGTAATCGAAACAGAATCCATTACATTTGCCACCTGCAAGTGACTTCCTTTTGAGAAGTTTTGTAAGCAAGCTCATGTCATGAAGTTTTTTGTTGACCTTTAGGTTGCTTTTGCCATTGCTTTTATATTAAATTATATTAAATTAAAAATAAAGTTGACAGTCGATATTGCTTTTGTCCAGACTTTCACTATTTTTCAAGCACACTTGGCACTTTTTTTTTCATTTTCCTCTGTCTTTCTGACTGTGCAGGACTGCGGGACTGGGTGGTTAGGATATTTGTATTCTAATTTTTTCATATATATTACCTAAGATATTGATGAACATAACCAAGTGATTATTCTTCCAATAGTTTACAGTGCATTCATTGATTTATTTTACATTGTATGGTAATGTCAAAAAGATGAGTCATTGACTTGAAATAGGGTCAAAAAGGCTTGGCCTTCCTAGTGTTAGTTTCAACTGCATAAAGTTTAACTAAGCCATCAGTATCTTAGCTGCCATCATCTGAGCAGTCAGTCATTACACTATGGCTTGACTTTCTAAGTACACTATGCGTTGCCATACTTACAGTGGATATAAAAAGTCTACACACCCCTTAAAAATGCCAGGTTCTTGTGATGTAAAAGAATGAGATAAAGATATTTTAACAGGGGTGTGTAGATTTTTTATATCCACTGTAGCCGTTCATTTAGGGGATAGGGTTTCATTTTTGTTGTAATAATGTTTTGTGATTCTTTCTGAGTGGTTAAGGGTTAAAATTTGGGAATGGCTTAAAACCAAAAAACTAAAAAGGAGTGCCTAGCCCTGGGATTGAACACACAACCCTTAAAGCCGGAGTTAGCGGCTTAAACACCCATCCACCATACACATCTAAAACACCCTAGCTAGCCTCAAGCCTACTAGATGGTAATATGCTCATGAAGCTAGTGAAGAGTATAGCTTTCACATTTTACCAGATCCAAACGTATCTCGTAGTCACAGAATCTGCCCCTCCTGTTGTATTAAGAAAACACAGGCTGAATCTCATTTAGGAAATCTGTCCAAATAGGAAATCTGGCAAAATTTCTCCTCTACCTGGCTGCGGGGAGAGGTGACACCAATTGACTTTCTTGTACTTTCCTCCCTTGGTGAGTCTATCATTTTTAGCAATGTACAGACAGCAGGAAGATTAGGTGGAGATGCTCCAAATAGAGATGTTCTAATCTGTACAACATGTTTTCACAGAAGACTGTTGAAAAAAGTCTGATGGGACTTGGATAAAACATTTCTGAGAGGGTGAAAATCTCTTTTTAGATAACACTCTGGTCTCACTCTTGACGTCAGAGTGGAGAGTGATGAAAGGATATTTGGGATACATCCAGAGGGAACGAGAGTACATGGGGAGATTCGAATCTGGGATAGAGGTAGTTTCAGTGAAAATAGAGAAAATATAATGTTGATAACATGGTGGATTGGGCTGAAAGTAATGTGCTTTGGGGCAAATAATCCTATGAGCATGCAACTGCAAAGCAAGTATGGGTTTACTGTGCCAATCCAACATCATGGAAGAGCACTCAAACTTGGTCACTCACATCACTGACTGGTTAACCAGGGCATCTGCCTGGTAATCTTCTGTGTTTTATGTGACAAGAACATGAATGAACCAAATAGTTGTATGTATGTATGTATGTATGTATGTTTGTATGTGTGTGTGTGTATGTTTCTGGTGTTATATTGTGTACATAAATGTCCCCAAAATGTGTGTAAATTAGTAAAAGGTGGCTAATGTGTGAATGTTTCTTGTCTCCATTTCGATAAAGGCAATATTTTGGTTTGACTGTTAAGGGCAGAAATTGCAAATGGAGTTAAGGCTAGAACCTGTTATACAGTTAGGCATTAGGACTATGTTACATTTAGGAATTAGTGGTAGATTATTGAGGTTCAGGTTTGGTTGAGGTTAAGGTTAGGTTAAGGTCATTGAAAGGTAATCAGCTATGGTGCCTCCATTTAGATGAGTAATTGTTTTTGTACGTGTGAATGCTTCTGTTAGTGTATGTGTTGGTCTTTGGGGGTTTATGTCTGGTTATCGTACAACAACAACATGAACAACGCTACTGAGATTTGCATTCACAAACACACCCAAGTGCACACCTACATACGTACATACATACCTAAAATACATACATACGCACGTAATGTAAACCAGAGCATGTTTGCATGTGAGTGTGCCCTACTTCATGTATGTATGCATCGTTGTTAGTGTGCACATGGGTGTGCTTGGGAATGTAAATCTTAGTGGTGTCATTAGGCCTGCGCTTCCGGGGCTTCAGCCCTACGTGTTTTTACAGTTGTCCCGGATATTTTGATTCAATTCCAAAACTATATTATTTTGGTCTGGTGAGTTTGCCATGCTGTGTTTCTCAAGCTGACATTAACACATCTGGGATGGTGTTCGTCAATAAGTGATTTGCGCGCTACAACAATCAGCTCGAGTTTCTAAAAAGTCTGGTGACGTCCCTGGTATATCTGAGTGCATGTGAGCATTTACGTAGGCATAAATGCGTATCTCTGTGTGCTTGTGCTGAGATCACATGGAATCCCAGACTCATTGGTCACTAATCTCTCGCTTTTGCCAATATTTCCCCACTATCTGGTTTCATCGGGTTGGGATTACAGAGGATTAGACAGCCTTCCAGAACGTAGACATGTTTTCATTCATTAAAAACAGTCATGACTGCTCCAAACAATAAATATTCACTATGGGTCTAATACACCAACACCCCACTGGGCACACCATGTCATTTCAACATAGAAATTCATATTTGGATAAGATGTTGATCAATAAGAATTCAACCTTTACTTGTTCTTCTCAAAAACACTACCAGAAGTACTGAATTCCCAATGTCATCACTATGTTTTCAACCAGAAAAGCACAAACAAATTTCAATGGTCAAACAATGTTTTCTGATGTATACACGTTTAGTTATAATATAAATGCATTATCAATTCACTTTCAACTATTTCTAAGCCAATCAATGTTCAAATGGAAATACACTGCCAGATGTTTTGTATCTGTACTTAAAGGGGCATTATGTCAACATCTTGCATTGTTGTATCACAAAATGTCCATAATATATCTGCAGTAATACTGGAATGATAGTGTTTGACAATACTAAGCGCATCATAAAATGTTCCGGTTGTCAAATTGAAAGCTGGACCCTCTCTCTCCTCCATCGGCGTCACTGAGAATGAGACAAGATAATCTCTCCTCCATCGGCCTAAAAAGCTGGTTTACCAAAAGTGAAACTGAGTAAAGTGAGTGTGCTATAGGGGAGAGTTGGTTTGAATGTGAACTGCTGTTATTGTAATTCAGCATTAAAAGATATCCGCCCTACAACAGGCCAAAATCTATGCAAAAAGAAAAAACTAGACTTGGGGCTTCCTCATTTACCTT
Organism: Esox masquinongy; assembly: GCA_016801175.1. Taxonomy (NCBI): domain Eukaryota; kingdom Metazoa; phylum Chordata; class Actinopteri; order Esociformes; family Esocidae; genus Esox; species Esox masquinongy. Next base: position 17,488 of record JACXGI010000069.1, on the reverse strand, counting down.
ACTGCAAACAACCTTAAGCTCTTACAGTGAACCTTAACAACAACCCAAACATTTTGCCCAGTTACCGGATGACTAGAGGTGGTTTCCGCTACGGGCCATCTCCAACTTCACTGCTAAGGAACAGACTGCTCTAACCAGAAAGTGACACAACCCTGTAAATAAGTAAATGTTATTCCATTTTCACTATTAAAATGAAAGGCATTGTGTATTCTATGATTCTGTGAGACTAATTCAAGAGAACTACTAACACGTAATGGCCTGTCAACTAGATACAGTTTGGTGCCAACAGTTAACCAAGTTATATGAACCTAGAAATAAATGTAAAATATTTTCCTGTGTATGTATGTGATATATTGTTTGTCTGAGTATTGTTTCCGATTTCTTTCACAGTTCAAATGAAAAAAGTTATTTTTGTCGGAAAAAAATGTTTTAAAGTTGCAACAGATAAGTATGATTGTGATAAAATCATGACAAAAATGAGTAAATAAATCCTGATGCACTCATTAATGTAATCTTTATTATAAGGACAAAAACAAGTATGCAATCACAATAAACTACCGTTTTTTTACTTTTGCATGGCATATATTACACTGTAACTGACAAGCTTGAAGGACAACACCCAAGCTACATCCACGGAACATACTGAGGTGAGGAACCTGGGAACCAATTTCACATTAAACCCACTGATCCCCCGGAGACTCCTGCAGCCTCAGCGTAGTGAGGAGGTCCACTTGGTGTTAGGTGACCCATGCACACGTTAGCTCTGAAAGAACAAGGTAAACGAGACGTGCGTCACGCCAGTGGACTAGCGTGCGTCATCCGTCCATTCTCTGTCACACTCGCATGTTAATCGAACTGACGGGCTTGAGTCATTTGTCTGCTGTCTGTCAAGTCAACCATCCATCAAACGTTTTTCTTGTTGGGGGTCCACCGAAACTGTGGTACACCAGTGGGAAAGGGGTGAGAGGAGGGGAGGATAGAGTAGTGGGAAGATGAGGATGGATGGGCATGAGGGGACCTGTGGGGAAAGGAAGTGAAAAGACAAGGAGATAATAACAATAGGAAGATAATCCGCCACCTTCACTCAGCAATATTAGTGCTACGCTTTTATTCTCTGTATACAGCAATGAGAGACAGGGTTAGCTCTGATCTGATCCAGATTGGTGCTCAACTCATTGCACCAGATGGACCGGCTCTTCCAGAATTAAAGACGAGTCACTTGTTGTTTGCAATGCAGGCAAGCGTTAGCGTTTTTATTTTAGAAAGCCATGGACTTAAAGACCTGCTCTGATATTGTCCTACCAGTTGTGAAGGAGCGAAATTGTGCCCCTTCCATTGCCTTCTACGCTGGAATATTCTCCAATACTTCAGATAAGGTCCAGTTTCCAATTTGGAAGTTCATGGATCAATAAATCTTCCAAAATCCTGCAAATAAACTGAAATTAAAACATTTGTTGTAATAATTGGTCCATGTGTATACTCGTAAAAAAAAAGGTTCTTGAAGTATCCTTAACTTAGAAACTGTTGTGAAAGCCCTATACGTTTTTCAAGGAGAAATGTTAAAGGGTATTGTAAATAATAAATAGGCCTATAATAAATAATCAATGGTTCTTTGAGGTAGCCTTGCTGATGCAACCTATGTTCCTCACAGCACAGGGATAGCTGAGTCTCACTGGTCTGGACAAGAGCCTATGTTTAATCATTATATTCGTTCAGAAAATGTGCAAGCATTTTGATTGTTTCTTATTTACAAGCTATTTGCATACGCAACACCCCATACGCTATGCTCACACGAGAAACTATGTTTGCTAATAACAAATAGGTAGCTAGCTAGTTATATAAACTGTGGGACATATAAGAGAAAACTTATAATAATAACCAATAACATTGTGATGGATCTTTCAGACAAGGAAATAGAAGCTGCACTAATGACAGACTCTTTCAGATTCATTGAAAGCACAACTGCGTATGTTGTTGGATTAGCTGCTGGTGTACAGCACGGAAATTTTTATTTTAATTATTTGCCTGGCAACGGTTTCCTCTCCTGCTTTAGCAAGTAAGAAGCTTTGTTCATTTTGTAAATTGTCTGGTCTTCTTAAATTAGTTGTGAATAAACATCAAAGAGATGTATTGTCAGTCCTGTTATCTTCTAATATCGCTATGCTATCCAGCCACACCCCTTCAATGTCAACGCCTCTTGCCGACAACATCAAAGCACACTTTTCAGACTTTAGTCAGGAGGCATTTGGGTCAGGTGTCAGCCAGGCTGTCTTTGAGGAACCATTAAAGCAAATTCTTCTTGGAAGAACTTATAGGGAATCCCCCACGGTTTAATGTAAAGACCCCCCAAAGGACCCTGAAAGACCCCCCAACAAAAATTCATAGAGACTAATATCCAAATGTATTTGGATCCTGGATGCTGGGCAACATTCCAAGCTGTGTTATATTGAATCAGTTGTATACAAGAGGGTGTGGTGAACTTTTTTTATCACGGCTGTGCATCAACTCTGCTGTTGCTTGCTCTAGTGTTTCAGGCTGGGTATCTGTAATTTTGTGAAAAGCATTTTGTGAAAACTGCTAATGTTAAAAGCTTAAAATAAATTTGATTGATTGATTGTATTTGGTTGTAGGTACGAAACGATAACCGCTTCTTCTAATGTTTCTTCTACTAAAGAAGAAAGCCTCTACTCTCTACAAAACATAAATGTCAGCCCCTGAAGCTTGCTAGAAATTGTTACACTTTAATTGGAACCAGGAACTATCGTCAGATTAGTAGAGATTTACAGTACAGTGTTTTTATTACCAAATTTGTCAGTTTTTAGTGTATGATTAAGCTGATAAACAACAAACCCATTTGGTTATAGCCTTATTGCTTACATTTACAAAAGGTTCCAACCATTCTGGAGGTCACTGTAGAAAATCACTAGAAAAACAACTTAAATGCTACTTTGCTGTTTTTCTAGCATCCCTTCCCCAACTTCTGGTACCACACATACACCAATGGTAAGTGGCTTCCCAAGGTTGAGCAGAACAACAAGCCTATCCAGAATGCCACTGATGCTTGACATACCAACGTTGTTCACCATGCCAACGGGGTCAGTAAGGCAACCAACAACATCTCAAATGGCAAAACCAGCAGGGTCACAAATGGCTTTAAACATAGTATAAGATCATAACATTATATAAAATACAACACTATAACGTCTCTGTGAAGATTGTCAACTGAAACTTGACCTGTATAAAATACATATCAGGTATTTTAAACGTTGGCTACTAACTGTTAGTTGTAGTTGGCTGGCAGAAACAAGGGATTACAGTTGACATTCAGCATGGCAATGAAATATTAAGAACGAATGAATGGGTGTTGTCCATTAAATACAGAACAAGTAGACTTAAAAACTGCAGCGACCAGAAATATAGAACAATTCAAATAACAGTGTGTCGTATATGAAGTATTTAATAGACATGAGCATTCAGACCTTGTTACATTCAGCATAATGGGGACTGCTTGTGCTATATGGCATTGTAATAGAGCTACAGTCAGAGGACAAGTGGATTGTACCTTTACCTATATATTTATTCAACATTGTACTTGCAATAACGTTCTGTACTTAGCTACCCATGTTCATGTGTGTGTGGGAATAACATTCTTCCATCAAATGTTTTGCCGGTCTGCGTTAGCGGAGCCGGCCAAGAAGAACGAATGTCTCTTACTGAGTGAGTGACTGACTGACTACTCACTGTCAAATAGCGTAGTGGTTAGACACATGGACTGCCATGTAGTCAACCAGGGTTCGATCCTTGCCATGGACCAAACAAATTAAGCATTAGGATTTGTTCAGGATAGGCTTAAGCTTTGCTGGCCAAACGCTTCAATAGCTACATTATAGTAAGCCTAAAGTAAAACTGTTATATTACGATGAACTGCACCGACCAGGAAGATATTGCTCTCGATATAGATTTACCTAAGCGTAGTTCACATAGTGTAGTGGTTGGCCATTCAACTGTCATTGTTTTCTAAAAAAACAAACCAGCCATGGAGTGATTGGAGTCATGGTTTTCTTTATAGGTACTGTATAGCTATTAGCTAGCCATCTACAGTAATCTCAAATTTAATGTGTTGAATGTAATGTTGCGATCCAGTTATACCTGTTGTTGGTTTGCATGTTAGGTAATGTAGGGAAGTAGTTTCAGGAACCGTGCAGTTTTGAGTAATTGGTTTGACAATGCAGGAAGTAAACAGACACCACATCTCCACACACGTATCACGGGCACCCACACCTGCAGTTTAAATAGCGTAGTGGTTGACACAGTCTGTCACATAGGAAACTGCGGACCAAATCCAGCCAGGGCAACAACATTCATCCCTTCTAATGGCGGGCCGGCAGAACTAGGCATACTTGGTTTCTTTTCTTGTTTAACAGTGAAAATAATTGTGCAATGATTGGCTTTTCACCATAGGTCAGCTACTTAATGTACTAATTATTAATGTTAGGAATGATACATTAGTGTATCACACAATACAAATGTACAAGGAGATGATAAGCATTTTGCTGTAAAATCGACATTCACTGTATTCTTCTGTTGAATACCACTAGGGTCCAGCCTTCATTGTGAACATTGATCCACCACCCCCCCCCCGGGAAAATGTAATGTCTCAAAACAAAACATGACTACATTTATTTTTCTGATCTCGCTACCCCTTCAGCACATGTTCTGACATACAAGAGTGTGTCATTTAGCTCGCAAAACGCATTCCCACTCTCCCTTTGGCCAATTATGTGGGGAACAAATCTGATTTACCAAGAAATCTCTCAAATAAGACCAAACACCAAAGGGTCCCCGAGAGTGAAATGCTCATTTAAGCACAGCTGTCATCAGCTCCAGTTCTAGAACATTATGACGCAAAGCTACCAGTGATAATTGCATGTGATGCCTTTCTTAATGGATTATGCTCAGTCACTGCACACCAATTATCAGATGTTAGTAAACAGCAAGCAGCCTACGCTTCTCACACTAAGCATACTAAGTATGTATCTAACTATGTACAGATAGAAAAGGAGGCATTAGGTATTGTTTTTGGGGTCACTGGGTTTCATGACTTTTGAATGGGCAGAACTTTGTATTATGCACTGATCACAACACACTGGTAAAGATGTTTGGACCCAAGACAAGGATTTCTATATTAGCAGCAAGGCTACAAATATGGGAACTTATCCTAGCAGCACTCGAAAATGAAAAAGGTCAAAACGTAATGAAGCAACACTGTCTAGAAACTTCCTATTTAGTTATAGAAGCACACCTCAGACCAACACAGGCAAGACATCTGCAGAACTGTTCCTGATACAAGAATTGAGAACAAAGTTGTCTTTGATCAAGTCCAGCTTTAAGGAGAGTATGTAAGACCAACAGGAAGTGAAGAACAACCAGGCCAATGGGCAGACCCTCAAAACAGCCTTCCAGTCTACACAGAGGTGTTGGTTCAAAACCACAGGAAATAGAATGGTGAAAAGTGGTTGCCCGGAACCACTGCAAGAGTGTTGGGTCCTGACACCCATATCTCACACAGCCCCAAATTGTAGAAATGTGTCCATGCCGTAAATTATGTGCATTCTTTTATGTATGAAATGTACATGTGGGGAATTTTGTAACTCTCAGAATTACCATCAACCTCAGTGTCTGTATAAAATGTGCTTGCCGCCAACATTGCTGTAAACATTTCTATGAATGTTAGTGACTATATAAAACATTCCTCAGTGATTTTTGGAAATAACACTGAGAAAATCCTGGAATTCCTATGTGAAAGAGCTATTGGTGGATGTTATTGGTGGAAAAATATGAAAAGACATGTGAATGAAATGATAACAACCGAGATTGTATATGATGCTGAGTCAAATAATGTTTTTTGAAGTCAAGTATTATGTACAAGATGACACGGTTGTAAGAGAAATCATAGACGTGGAGTCTGACTGTGTTAGTTGGGAGGGGAGCGATTTCTAAGGGAGTAACAACTTTCCAATTTCAGGGGAGGAATGTTGTATATAGCTATACTAAGAAGTTCCTGTATTGGTCATTACTGTGTCCCTCACTTATTAGTGGTAATAGTAATAAGTGGGGCTATTAATAGTTGCTTTAAAGGGTATAGAAGATATAGCTGTTGTCCATTGGTCAGAATATGGTCGCAGGCCAGGAAATGCAGCGCTACTGTGTTCTTACTCAAAAGATTTGTAAGAAATATACAAATGCAATTTGAGTGTTATAGCAAAGGGTCTGAATTATTTTAGATGAGAGATAATCAGTTATTTATCTTTAAACAAATTGGGACACATTTGTAAAAACAAGTTTTTACATTGTCATTAAGGGATTGATGTCAATTTTCTTATTTAAGTCAATTACTAAGGTCTATTACTCAACAAAATTTGGGTCTATAGTGTGAAGGGGTGTGAATATTTTCCGAAGGCACTTTAGTATTACAAATTAATTTTTATGTTCTTTTTAAAGATTTTACCTTATTTCCTTCGAACAGGAAAAAGTAATTGCAGCTATTTTATAAATATTCTTCCCCCTAAAAGCGTTTTATAAAATGTGGCTGCCTTTCCTAACTGCTAAGTCTCCCAGACTGCCTCAAATCTTTAAAATGCTCACTAAGATATTGCGGTGCAAATGCGCCTGCACCCCATGGATCAGTGTCGCACCATCGCCACCAACAGAGAATGGTAGCTTCCTGAATCTTCCGGGGACATCCAGCAAGGATAGCTCTACCCCTACACACCTGCATCCTATTGGGACCTCGTCTGGGAAGGTATTTGAGGGCTCCCAGGGACCAGCTTGGGGCTGAGACCCGCAGAAGCAATGTGGAACCAGGAGCGGCTGCAGGGCAGAGGAGGAGGTAGTTGGCCAGGAGATGGAGGGTGCCGAAGCCGCTAACATTAAAACCACCAGCATCCATTCCTCCCTAACCACCACCGGAAGCTGCCCCAGAGACAAAACCCCTCACTATAAAAGAGGTTTTTCTTTTGAGTTTGACTTTTCCCTCACATCCTCTCTTCATCCTTCTGGTTTAGTTAATAAATTGGCTCCCGGGTTCCCTGAACACATCCTTTTTGTCCATTTCCTGTGACTCCCAAATATTACAATATTGCAATATTTAGTATTATTTAGTGTACCAAGTTTGATAATCCTATCAAAAAGTGCACAGTTATTTCAGCTACCCTCTGGACTAGACTATTAATAGCTTAATAATGGGAAATAATGACATCTAATTAACATAGCTAATTATCGCTATAATGTCATAACAAATAATTTGTCTTATTTTCTTACTCTATGTTAAATGTTAATCATGAATAATTGTTAATAAATTGTTGATGCCATTAACTAAAGGGCTTAAGAATTAAGGTGGATGGGAAGTGGATACAATACTAAACAGAACCAAGGACAGCTCCATTCATAGCATTCACTCAAATGATGCAAATTCTGAGCGTGAGTGCACACACATACCCACTGAAAAACAGACAAATGAGGAGCAAGTATGAAAGAGAGGTGGGCTCTGTAAGCCTTAAATACCTCTCAAGTCAATCGACAAGGAAAAGAAGCCCTCATCTGCTTGGATTGCAAATAACACTGTTTTTGGCCAGTTAAAACAATGGAAATGGGTAATATGGATGGATTGAAAGTTACATGATCTAAGAAATTATCAGAGGTCAGCATGAGTGCATACTGCACAAGCTACTACAATGCAGAGAAAGCGTTCGTAAACGGGTTCAGGTGCCCCAAACTGGATAGCGATGCGCAAGCGTTTTTCTGCTGCGGCTTCAATGACATGAAATATTGTTGTGATGACCCCAACAGTTTTTTCCCGTATGAGTATGGATACATGTGGTGGCTGAGGTAAGAACAATGCAACTATTTTAATGTATAGGGTATACACTTTGCAGGTTTCTATTCCTTTTATGCATCTATCTCTGGTAAAAGTGTACTGATGAGAACTTCAATCATCTTGTTAATAGAATAAAGTGTGAAAGTGAAAGTGTACTATCTTTAAACCTGACAATAACATGACAGTGTGTTCAGTTTCCTCCTTACAAATTCAGAATGATCTCTGAATATTGGTTATATTGTGCAGTAAGTATTGAAAATCTTTTCAACTCAGTAAAAACTTTTGGCTTGTCTGTAGTGTTTGTGAGATCATATAATATTTTGTCTTCAAACTCACACCTCAAGCCTGGTAGCCTGTCCTTTTCAATTGTAGTGCTTCACAGGAATGCTGAAATTCATATTTTTAATAAAATATTTAGAATACAACCAATGACCTTTCCGTAATTTGTGTTGCTCAACTCAACATGTGCATCTCTGATGAACATTGCAATGATTTGTCCTTAAAAACCTTGCCTGCATATTGTGTGCTTTGATTGGACAATGATAATTTGAAAACATAGTACATATACTGAGATTAATTTGAGGTAAATCTGATTGTATTTAATATAAATAATATCAATTGTATTCATTTCAGCACCGTCTTGAGAAGGCCATAGTTCAACAGGACAAGCATACAGTAAGATGGTTTCAGGGAAAAGTGCTTTTACAGTAGTTCTAACATTTATTATTTTTGCCGGACTGCGTAAGTGAAGCTGGCCAAGACTGACTGACTGACTGACTAACTTTTGTTAAATAGCGTAGTGGTTAAAGACACGGCCTATCATGCAAGCGACTGGTGTTCGAGCCTTGCCGCAGACATAACAAATTATGCATTAGGATAGACTACAACTTTGTTGGCTACAACCTTCAGTAGCTATTTTAGTAAGCCTAAAATAAAACTATTTACGTTTATATTGTGACATTTTCTGGTGGATTTTCAAAGTACACATCCTTGCATACTTTTTGGGGTTATAGCCCCCCCCCAGACGAAGTTTCATGATGAGGTAAAATGCCCCAATGGGTCCCAAATACTGGCATAACTGCCTACATGTACTAAGCAGTACGTGAATCATGTACATCACCATCACCTGAAGTATCGAGTATGTGATTTGACATTCGGCCCTTAAATCTCTCTCGCTCGCTTGCTCTGAAAAAAAAAAAGTTTTCCCGGGATATTGTTTATAAATTGCGGGTGTCACGGAGACGCTATTAAAATGCGGGAGACTACTGGAACTTCCGGGAGAGTTGGGATGTCTGGAAACGAACAAGCCATGGAGTGACTGGAGTCATTGTTTTCGTTATAGGTAGGCTTTATAGCTATTAGCTAGCCATCTACAGTAATCTTTGTTCAAGAGTACACTTTGAAAAGCGCGGATTGAAACCAGCCAGGGACAACAACATTCATCCTTTCTAACTGCGGGCCAGCTGAACTAGGCTTGCCTGGTACCTTTTCTGGTTCATTAAATGTTGTTGACTCAATATGGCTAGAAAATTGCATGACCATTCATGATGACTCAGCTAGTTAATTCCCAGTCAGTGTGTTTTTTCTCATCCAGTGCGTGTTTTGAAGGAAATAACAGAAAGGACAAGATAATGAAATTGAAAAGGCTAGTTATACTTGTTCTGTCAAGTGGGAACCGCTATATAGAGACACACCAGTTTTCTGTTTTAAAATTGAGAAAGGGGAGTTGTTCGTTTTTCATGCCCCAAGTCATTGCCATGTGGCCTCCCAGTTAAATGGATGCATAGTGCATTTGATGTGCTTGGTGTAGATAACCCAAAAAAATTAAAATGATATTGCAACTATTAATTTAGATGGAAAACAAAGGAAAATTGACTGTACCAGCTATGGGAAAATTACACAGACACATTATTTTGTCATCACCGTATGCACATTTATTAAAGCTGTGCAGACTTGAGAATAATACTTTTTCAAATCATGTGGGTAAAAAAAATATTTAGAATGGAAAACCAGATAAAGGTATTTGAACACTCAACTATCGGAAGCTTGTTTATGTCAAATACTATTGTATAAGAGAAATGTTAAAAATATTCAATGAAGAGTATCATTCCTGTTGATGTACTTTTACGTCACCTAACTTTAAGCTAGGTTCCATCACTAAAGACACTGAATAGCAATTGAACATATCTTGGGACTCACACCTCACTATTGTTAGATGTGAGAATTCTCTGCAATATCCGCTATGTTTAACAGTGACAACTGAGGCTACATTTTAAGATACAATTTTAGAGAGAAACCTACAGGCTACTGAGTGTGAGGAGCAAGGGTTGTGAGCAAAAAAGGAGGAGGCGAAAAAAGGAAACAAATACAAGGACAAGAACACAGAAATAGAACATATAGTATATTGGCAGCACCACACTGGCTACACAGACAAACACAGCGATCCATACCGAAGGCCAACTTAAATCCATACCGAAGGAACTTAAATACTGAACTAAATGGATGATTGGGATTAGGTGTGTAGTGAGCTGCGTTTGCTGCCATTGGACTCCGTCGGGCGGTTAGTACACTGGAGCGCCGGGGCGGGCAGGGCACCGTCGAGGCAAGCAGAGCAGGCGTTGCAGTACCCCATCCCTCAAAAGTGTGGCTCCCAACACCACCGCTCGCCGGCGCCTTGGGCGACCCGGATGTCAAAGAGCAGCTGCGCTCCTGGGGCCCGTAACCCACCCAGTCCACCAGGTACTGGACCTGACCTCGCCGCAGCCGGGAGTCCGGAATAGCCTCCACCTAGTACGCCGGACCCCTATGAGTGGCACGGTGATTGTACTGAAGCCTTAAACTGGCGGTAAAAGTTGGCGAAAGCCGATGAAGCTCCGAAGGTCCTTGATGGTCTTCGGGACTGGCCACAACCTCACTGCCTTCAGCTTCTCCATCTTCACTCTGTGGGTCATGAGAGTCATGGTACCATATCCCACAGGCACGACCGTTCAGAGCCAAGATGGGCAACAAGGACCTCATCCTGCACAACAGCAGCCGGAGGGCAGAGACCAGAGACTAATCTCCGGCGGTCTCTCTCTGCTGTGGGAAGCTTCTTAAGTCCCAGCTCCATCAGGTACTGTTCTGGTTCTTCCCGATAGAGAGGAGAGCTGAGCGCCAGATGGTCACTGTCCCAGCGCTGCCCGTCGATGGCAACTGCCCGGGCGATGTACACGTCCAGAAACTGTAAACGCAAGCCAGCTCCATTTGGACCTCAGTCCACAATCCCCTGTGGAAAGCAGTCCGCAGAGCCAGCTCATTCCAGCCACTGGATGCAGCCACCATCCAGAATGACAAAGCATACTCCAAAGCCATGCCTGTCCCCTGTTTAAGGCACAGAAGTAGCTCGCCCACCCTCCCCCCTCTGTGGGATGATCAAACACCTTTCAGAACAGGGCGATGAACCTGGGGAACAACCTCAGCTCCCCTGATCCCCCCTACCACAGTGCTGTTACCCATCCGATGGCGTGCCCGGTGAGAGAGATTATCGTGGCCACCCTCTCCGAAATATAGATTATCGTGGCTGATCCCCGAAATACAGCTTGCACTGGAAAAGGAAACCACGACAACCCTCCGGAGAACCACTGTATTTATCCGGCAGGGCTGTCCGGAGCTCACACACCGGAGTGCCACTAGGCTCCACACAATCAGGGCAGAGCAACTGTGGCACCCCCGGGCTGCCCTGGGGTCCCCCCGCCTGATCGCGTTACCAGGTGGGACTTCATGTTGTCGAAATCTGTCACCAGCCTCGTGATTTGTCCCTCCAACTGGCGAGCAGGAGCACTGGGGCGGGGGGCACCGTTGAGGCAAGTGGAGCGTTACATTGAGGGTATATGAGTATTGTGTAGACCTATCGGAATGCTCCACCATCAATGGAGCAAATCCCATTCAGTTCTCACATAGATACAATATTTTTTCTTTTATATAGCTTATAATAGCTTTCAGTGCAGGCTTACATGCCGTGAGGTGTGTAAAAACTTTTTTATTTTCTATAACAGCTTGACATGAATGAATAATTGAATGAATAATTTGTTTAGTTGGTCTGTGACTTTGAATTGTGCTTTATTGTTTGCATTCACTCACAGGTAGAAAAGCTCGCTTGTGGGTTACTGTCAATATAATTCTACGTTGATGCACTCACTCTGGCTCTGCCTGTAACAAAATTACAGACTAAACTATTTTCTTGCAAAGATTTATAAGAAAGTTATTGAAGGTGTATGGGAATCAATGCTCAACATGAAATTATAACTAACTCATCGAAGCTCTGCTACTAAAAAGGGGCAATTATGAATGAGATTGTCAGTGACCAATATATGTACTGAAATGTTAATTTTCACTAATAGTCAAGAGATTTTACAAATTTCAAGTATAAAATCCATGGAGGATCCAAGGGTTAAGGTGGTCCTGTTGTCTACAAGGCACTGCCACCGGTTCACGTACTTCTGCAGCAAGGTTTTGAATCTGACCCACAGCTCTTTTAGCGAAATCTCTCTTCCCAACATATTAATCTGCTATCTAATAAAGCGTGAATGCACAAAATATATCTTTAAGAAAATACATTCTCTCTGACACTCACACTCCCTTCCTCTATTGCTCCCTTCCTTTCCCCCTCTCCACCCTGTTGAATAGTCTGGGAGCTCTGGTTGGCCTGTCAATAGCAGCTGTGGTCCTGCTGGCCTTCATCATCACCATCTGTGTCCTGTGCTACCTATTCATTGCAACCAAACCCAGAGGCCTGGACAACGGCCTGCCCCTTCAAGCACCACGTATGTGCAACCTGGAGTTGCGATTTTCACTTACTAAAACATGTCTTGGTGGCATATCGGCTTGTAAGGCAGAAAATAATGTGATTGGATGAGCTTACGTCCCAACACTGAAGTCACTGAATTTAAGTTTACATTTACATATGTATTTGGTGAAAGCACTCAATGTAAGTTTACATTTACATAGGTAGTTGGTGAAATCACTCAATTCAAGTTTACATTTACATAGGTATTTTCTATGGTAGGGACCTGGTGCTCATAGACATTTCATCAAGAGTCCAAACCAGCAATAAGCCTCCACAGTATCTCCCCTGTAATAATAGCCTCACCACAGCCCAGGAGTACATTGCTTTGATCTGATGCATATACTTTAAGAGGTTCAATACAAGGCACAACCTTTCATTCAAACACTGATTATATAACAGTAAATATAAAGGTGTACCTTAGTGATAGAACTCAGGCTTTCATAATGAAAGCGCTCAAATCATAATTTCTTGTAGTTTGCTTAGGAGTATCCCCAGGATTCAATCTGAAGTCATTAACTCTTTGCTCTGTCTATTAATGTTATCTGTAACTCCAATTTTATATCTGAAACTGTCCATGCTGACGACATGGTACTGTACACTGCTGCTCCATCTCTTGAACAAGCATTTGCACACCTGTCACCAATTTGGAAGATTAATAATATGAATGAACAGCTCTGTATTAAAAACTTCAAAGTTTGTTAACTGAGCACACGCTCCACATGCAGACAATTTCTCTTCAAGGCTCCCTCCAATTTGAATCAAAATGTAGGTCACCAAAATAGAAGCCTGACAGTATGAATGATCTAACTAAGGCCTTTGTAGTGGTTCCTTTATCAATGGCATTTTACATCAATAAGATCTTGTAGTCAGACTTCACAGGCTTATTCCTCTTTTCACAGTCTTGAAGTTTATGATCCTCCAAGATACCAAGGCTCTACTTATTCTTGGTAGTCTTCTTATAATAAAACAACAAATTGCAAGTATATTGTAAGATGTTGAAAAAAAAAGACAGACAAATAATTTGTCAAATTTGTATGTGCATTTTGATTATGATGTTTGTGTAAATATATCTAAAATTCAATTATCTAGAGTGTAATTGTACAGTATAACAACACAGTATATAGACGGTACTATTGACCCATATGTATAATCAGTAAATAGGCAGGGAGAAGCAAGTTTAATGTCTTTGTGACGTAAAGTGTGCAGGTAACCAGAAACCATCTGTTAAAGCCATAGATACTGAAACTATTTTTGGATATATGTTTTTTAAAGTAATTAATTGAATCACTTCTGATTAGTAATAGCATACATGGCTAATTACCATCTCTCTGAATGAGCAGCTGAATGAGCACCACCAGGAGGCCCTTGACCTTAAATGTTATATAATTAAATTAAGCGCTACAATATATGAAATTAAAGTGGAAGGAATTACAAAATCAAGATCAACTGTCAACTTCATTTTCTTTTTTCTTCTCTAATTATCATGGCTTGCCTAATGAAAAATTCCACACAAACTCCCCAAAACTGTAACAATCATCAACCCACATCCACACATTAAATATTTAGTGCATAGAGTGTATATATACGTCTAAAACTGGAGAAATTATCAGACTTGATATAAAGTTTGTGGTTCAGCAAACATATTTGCTCAGGATAAGGAAGAGATGCTATGGTACATTGACTTGATCAAATCCCTGAGCTGGCAAGCTGAAAAAATTGTCAATTTGGAAGGGTTGGGTTAAATGCGGGAGCTAAATCCGCTTGCCAATTTTTTTGCAACTGACATCGTTTTCCCATCACCAACTAGAGCCCCATCTGTGGCCTGTCTTACCATCTGGAGCACTTGAATTCTGAAACTGAATATTTAGTTAAAAATAATTATGGCACACATAAAAGGAAACTTTAAATTAACTCACATTAACTTTGGACATTTAACCACCTGTCATTATACAGTCCGTGTCTCTACCCTAAACCTTAATCATAATGCCAAACCTAACCCTAATTCTAACCTTAAACAGAACCATACCGCAACCCTAAACTTAACCCTTATCTTAACCCTTACAAATGTCAACTTCAGTTTGGTGACTTTAGAATTGGGATGTTATGCACTCATCAACCCTGCACTCATCAATGTGTCAAGCAATCATATCATTTCTCCCTTCTGGAGAAATTCATAGTGAAAAGCGCAAGACTTCTAGAATTAAAATGTAATTAGTGTTAGACTAGCATAGGTGATTACAATACTTGTCACTCAGTGTAAATACTTTGTGAATGTTGAATTACTATATGTCAATAGCAAAATATTAACATTTCCTTTTTGTTCTGGAATAGTCTGAAGATTGTATTCATATAGCTTGTAATCCTAGCATTTTAAAGCGGGTTATGTATAATAGTTATGTATTTCATGATTAATCATACACACCAGGTGGGATACTCATTTGAAATTATTACCAAATTTGCCAAGCTGAAACATTGCTTGCCATTGTATTTCCAGGTGCTGAACTCAGTCCAAAAGAGGGGCAGAGTCAAAGCCAGAGTCAGAGTTGCCCCAGCAACCCTCCTAAGGGTCCCCATGGGCTTAGAAAGCACTTCCTGAGGGGAAAACTGGACTGTGATAACCAGCCTCCAGACCCAGACCGCCTTTTCCAGAGATGCTTCATGGCTACAGTCACCACCATCACCAAGACGGAGGGATCCTCATAGAGAGGCCTAGGCTCCTAAACCCGTATAGACAGATGAGAGGAAGACAGCTGTCCCTTACTCTCTCTGCTAGATAATAATGTATGTTTTTCAACAATAAATCTGTGTAAGTGATAGTTACTGTCTCTCTCTTTTATACATTCAAAATGTTCCTGTTCCTCTCTTCTTCTTTCTGTCTCTTGATTATGTCTATCATGACTGTACCAACTGATCGTGTCAGGTGCCTCACAGACAGGTTGCCTCGCATATTGTAAACTGTGATATTTTCATACACCTGGGATTTTTGAGTTTAGGAGGGAAGGGTAGAGTAAAAACAATTGAATAAAAAAAAGCCCTTGCCAAAATTTCACTGATCAGACATTAAGATGCCCCTGAATTAAAGTTTCTGTGGTAATGGAGACAACAACAATTGCGTCTGTGGGCGAATTTCTTCCATTGCCTCTCACTAGGTTAAATCTGAATATACTGTATTGATATATAGTAATTCGCTAACAGTGAAAAAAAGTACCCCAGATTTATATACTCCAGAAACACTAATTTAATCTCGCGATCAGAATGAATCTTTCAGTGCTCTGGTCCAGTGGTTCTCAATCTTTTTACTTCCAAGGCCCCTTGTGTCGGAGAAAATATTTTATGACCCTTTACATAAGACATAAATCTTCTGTCTTCTTTACGCTAAAATTACAAAAAGTATTACAAAATTGCATTTTTCATCATTTCTATTCAAATCAAATTGCTTGTTGCCAGTGCCATCAGCCTACTTTACTTGATAATGAATGTTTTAACAAAAAAATTGCTTCTTTAAATTAAATACTGACAGACTGGAATTGCAAAATCTGCTCACCCAGTATCAGGACTGTTGCTGGCTTCTGGAAATGATGTGGGCAATGCATGGAGAGTACCTCGACAAGGCAGAGTGTATGTCTACCTCAAGGGTTGCACTTGGTTTTCAGGGTTGTCCACCCATTTAACTTGTCTAGTCTTTTATCTGAGAATAAGAATTTCATGTTGTAAACATTTTAGTAGGCAATCCTCGACAGAGATGAAATGGACGGGTGAGAACTACAATTTTTGCATGGCAGTAATTTACATTCTTCCTGGCAGATGTTATTCAAAGAGTCAAATATTAATTTGTATAATTTTTCCTTTTCATTTCAAGGCCTCCCGGCAGCACTTGGAGGCTCTCCTTTTGATACCTGCTGGGTATCACCTACTGTACACCTACTGAACACCTACTGTACACCTACTGTACAGGGCGTACATTGTTGATGCCATTGCAGCACGTGGTTGAAATTAGTACACCTAATTAACAAAACATCAGAAATACTTCGAAACATCAAGTGTAGATTTTTCTTGTGCTATATATCTTTCATATACTGTACTCATATCTGACTTCAGAGTATTTTTATGCAATTTTTGAGAACATTCTGAGTGCAATTGGTTTTATATACAGTTTAACATGTATGCCACCAAAAATAATTTAGTCTCCATCTTTGACAGATTTAAGCATTGTGTGCTACTATAAGTCTGTCACGTATTTTTCAAAGTTCCTAAGCGACATTGAAGCATCCTTGCCCTTTTATCAGGCAAATGTTAGCAGGATTGTGTGTTGTGCCCACAACACACGTTTAGGGTCACTTGTGGCTGGCATGTTCAGGTTGTAGGTTTCATTTGGCAGTTCCTGTATGTTGCTTTTGATAAGGCTACTATATCAGAGTACATTTTTCTCTTGGCCAATGGCAAAATTTGCTAAAAAAAATACTTTTTTCATCCAGCCATTTAATAAAGACTTCATAGTAAAACTATGTGGTCCATTTTTGCACTCACTGTGTTTCTGTTCATGATTATGAGATGATCCCTCATCATTTTGTATCACAAAAGCTAGACAGTGGTCATCATTCCATGTCAGTGAAGGTCAACCATCCATCCATCCAGCCATACACAACTCAACAATATATAAGTTTCACATGAATGTAACAGTGCTATTGATACTAATACAGTACTAACACATACTATACATATTTTAATGTTTGTAATTATAAATATAGTATTACATTTCTTGTAATATTGTGTATTTTGTATTTACC
>JACXGI010000068.1:163806-213195 GCA_016801175.1 Esox masquinongy | reverse complement strand
GTGTGTGTGTGTGTGTGTGTGTGTGTGTGTGTGTGTGTGTGTGTGTGTGTGTGTGTGTGTGTGATGATTGAATGACAGCAGGGCTCTTACACGTTCCTGTGTGGGTTAGAGGAAGATAGGAGTGTTGGGGAAGCTGGTGATAGTTGAGACGCTGAGGAAGTGGACTGTCTCTCAACCCCGTCAGTCGCTAAACACCACTCAAAGTGCTCATTCACCTCTGCGACGTATTGGCCCAGTGGGCCAGTCCTGTTCTTTTGATACTTGCGTTGCATGGTGCGAGGGGATTCGCGGCACACACTTTATAATAAATGGACACGTGTGCTCGTGTTTACCTGGCCAGACAGATCCCTACCATACATATGCTATGAGGGGTTTGATGTGAAATCACGTGCGAAGGCGTGACGCAGTGTTCACACAGTCATTAACCCGAGGATCCTTGTTCTTCTCGTCCGCAGATCACGTGAAGCAGAAAGGGGGCAGGGTCCTGGTGCACTGCGAGGCCGGCATCTCCCGCTCTCCCACCATTTGTCTTGCCTACATCATGAGCACCAAGCGGCTGCAGCTTGAAGAGGCCTTTGACATCATCAAACGGCGACGTGCCCTTATCTCGCCCAACTTCAACTTCATGGGTCAGCTGCTGCAGTTCGAGTCTGAGGTCCTGTCTTCAACGCCCCTCGGTGCAGCGACGCCCCCGGAGCCCGCCGCCGAGCCGACCACACCTTGTGGCGTGGCCGAGGAGGCGGTCTCCTTCTTCGGGAGTTCGACGGAGCTCACGTTCAACAATAATAAGAACTTTGACTTTGAACCTTCCACAGTATTCACCCCGCTGCCTCCCTCCTTCCTCCAGCCCATACCTCTCCAGCCCCCGCCTCTCCGCCAGTTCAAACTGAGCCCGATAACTGCACTGCCTTAAGACGTGACTGTTCAGGAAGTCTCACATTACTTGAAAGATGAAACACAGAAAAACACAAAACAAAACGCTGTTACAAGCCAGAAAAGAAGTGGAATGGCTGGCTAAACGGAAACAAAGAGGCTGGTAGACGATGTTGTGTTGATTGCGTATTGACCGAAGTGATCGACTCGTCATAATCCCCATGAAGCCAAACGGCAAAGTGTGATACTGGTTTCTTTTTGCATTTCACCATTCATTTATCCCATTCGACATTTTAGAATCGCTTCAGACAAAGTCTGTGTTTTAAGGCTTAACCCGGCTTTGCGTTTTGAAAACCGTGTAAATCTTGACTGGACAAGGTGACATTTGTCAATATACTTGCTTCACTTTGCTCTACAAAAAATATCTTTGCTTATATTTACCGTATACTGATAAACGTCAACTTGTTCTATAGATATTAACAGTTATCAAAATGGCAAGGTGGTGTAAGCCTACCTTATTTCAAGTGGATCTAAAAATCCCCTAAGGAGGAAAATAATGATGTAAGAAAGCAAGGAGATGCTTTTCCAGTTTTGCCGAAAGGTTTTATGGGGATTACGACCCATAATATTTTAGTCACTATGGGACATTTTATTCTTGTTGTGAAAAGTCTGTGACTTTTTTCCTGCTACAGCTAGTGAAGCTGTCAGTTGTTTGAACTTTGAACTGCAGGTAAAACCCCTGTACAGAGGACTACTGCAATACATGCCTTAGGTTGAAAATGTGATGTTTTGCCTATTCACAAGCCCTGTCAAGGCATTTTAACCTAATTTATTTTATAAAACATGTCTGTTCGTCTATGTGTTTCTAAAATACAATTGTGGATGTCAATAAATGTTTCCACCAAAATGTAAAATTGCAGTCATGTGATTATTTTATCCACTGCATCTCACATATCAACATTTCTCCTGAACTTGTCAAATAAACAAAATAAGCAGTCAGCTATACCCTGCATGTAAATTGATTAAGCCATATAAACATTATACAAAACATTTCTGCAAATAAAACAAATCAATAAATGAATGTAACTTAAATGTTAGAAGAGTATTTCGCCGCTTGTCCAGATTAACTCGGTAAGCAAAGAGAAAGCAACAGTGACACCTGCCGTGACCTACAAGTAAAATTCAGAAATAACACCACTGCCCTACGGTTCCTTTGAACGCCTTCCACTGGTTACCAACTGTATGCCTCTGACACTATCGACACTCTCCCTAGCCTCTATGATAAAAAATATTGTAACAAACTTGGGGTTTAATACAGTAGCCATTGCGTTTTGACCGTACACGTTATGTCAGCGACCAAATCACAGAATAGGTTTCACATAGTTTCACATTTAAGAAAATAGCCATATCAACCACCCCTTTGAATGCACGGAAATTATAAAATGTATACAGCATAAAGCGTTTCCAGCATGGGGCTACAGTGACATTTATAATGACCTACAGCCCAGCTTGAGATTGCCGTAGTTCCTTTAAAACAGCTACCACTGCAATGTATTACATTATAACAACCACAACGTCTTACATTATAACCTGTATGCATGGACACTCATGTTACTGTGTGTGTGTGAGTGTGTGTGTGTGGACAATCATAATAATATCATAATAAATTATGATAATCTTACATAAATTGTGATAATCATAAATAAGAATTTAGAAAATTACAGACAAATGGGTTACCCGTTTCTTCTTCCCCCTTGAATGTAAAAATATAACTAAATGAAGCATGAAGTCATTTAATTCGTGTTTCAACTGGTTTCAAACCTTATCCTTCATTTGGAGGAAAACGGGCTTTTTGCTATTGTACTGTAGCTACTTTCTCTGTCAGCGCTTTGGCGCCCAACAAACTCCCTCCTATGTCTCATACCAATTGGAAGGAAATGGGGATGTATATAAGAGGGCAATATAATAAATATTTTCTGCCGATGTATGGATAAATTAAAAAAATCATCATTCACTTGATTTTGATTTATTTTCATAATAATATTTTTTAAAACATTAAGGTTTAGATAATTATGTAACATACAGCAATCCAAATGTAAACGCTTCCCCCTGTTTCCACATTATTGACTGTTCCATTTCATCCCGCCCCTGACGCCATTTTCCTTGTTATTTCTGTTTCACCAGGGTAACATGACTTTTGGAAAAATACTCACAATTATTAGATATCTGACAGTTTAAAGGCCCACCTTCCCCTTTGTGGAGGAGAAGGGTTATTTATTTTATTTGTTTGATTCGCTTTCTGAGGAAAGTTCCTGCATAGGAGACCATGTACATCAAACAGGTAAGCTAGCTAGCGGCGCGAGCTGCCTGTCGACGACCCGCTAAAAAAATTATTGCTAGCGGCCTACCCAGCTAGCTCCATCATATAATAACAAAACATGCGCTTTTACATGTAGCTAGGTGGAGGTATAGTGTTTGATACTGTACTTAGAAATGTTGATAGTGCACTCAAGAAGCATTCAATTATGGCCCATCTGTCAGTTGGCTAGTGTAGCTAATGTTCTTGCCAATTTAGCTAGCTAAATAACATTAGCAATCTCAATGTGGGAACTTGCTCTTCAATCCAGGGAACCGTACTAACTTTCCACTCAACTGCTCTACTGTACACATCGAGACTAGCCTTTCGTGGAGTTAAGTTGCTACTTAGCCAACGTTTGTAGTTGCTCACCGTGGTGCTGCATTCAAATAGCTACAGTTTCAGTACAGCAATTGTAGTTACAGTAATTGTAGGTCCATATGTTACTGTGTTAGTTAAATAACATTAGTTTGTTGGAAATTAGAAATAGTTGCTTGCTAATTCTAACTTTCTGTCAAAATAAACTATTCTGGCGGATGTCTGAATCACGTCGTCCTTTCAAAGATTCTGTAATTTGGATAACGCGTTTGAGATAACCGTCGCACTCTGTCTTCTCCTTCCAGGTCATCATCCAGGGGTTCCGAAGTTACAGGGACCAAACTGTGGTGGATCCTTTCAGTCCCAAGCACAATGTCATCGGTGAGCTTATTCACAAAACTTTACTCCCTTTCTTGGCAATATCTGTCAAACTCATTCCTTCGACGGTCCATTCTTAGCGGGTTTTTTCTCATACCTTGTACTTGATTGAGGTCACTGATTAGTTAGGACTCCCCTCACCTGGTTGTGTTGCTAGGGTCTTAATTGGACACCAACTGAAAGGGAGAACAAAAAAGAGTAGAGGCTAGGCACTTTGTACAATGAGTTTGAAATTCCTGCATTACACAATAACAAATATTTTTCATAATTTTGCCATTTAAGTTTGACTATAAACATTTATGGGTCAATTTTCACAGCAGTCTTGAGTGTTGAAATGTGATGCACTCAAGGCTGCCATGGTGACCTTATCACTAACTGTTTTTCAGAAATTCTGGACACAAAAAATGTCTAGCATGTCAGAAAAACAAGCGCTACCTATGATGCATGTTGGTAGAGGGCAAGAATTTTGCTCACATGTTGCAACTTTGCTCGCATAAGCAGACATACTATGTCTGGGTCAGAACCTATCATTAGGTGTATTAAGGTTAACCAAACCCACTGTTCTAGTTTTGGATCACTGATCAGTTTTGATACAGCAGGAATATGTAGTGAAATTCACTATTCAACGGTTGTAAATGTCATGCCATTGTTTGTTGTCTAATGTTGGACCTCGTTTCCGCTTTGATGATGTGTTCAGGGTTTCAACCTGCATGTAGGCTTTGTAGTTCTGCTGATAAAGTCTTCTGCAGATATGTGTCTGACGCATTAACATCTGTTGTAGTTATTATTATTAGTATTATTGTTATTAGATTTTTTTTTATAAAAGTAAACATTCTTTATTCATCCCTTTGAGCTCTTTCTTGGCCTACCATTCCAATTTCGATTGCTGAGCTCACCAGTGCTTTCCTTTTTTTAATGATGTCCCAAACTTTTGTTTTTGGTTAGGCTAAGTTTTTGTTTCAATTTCATTTTTATATGTTTATCTTCCAGATGTTTTTTTTTTGTTCATGCTCTACTGGACAGAACAGTGGGGAAAGGCCAAGGAGAGTTCGAGCTTAAATAAGCGAGTCCTAGTCGGACCCATGATTCAGCTGTGCAGTGGCGGCACTGGATAAAAAGATCATCATAATGGCTTGCTTGACTTTGATTGACGTCGCTTTGATTAACATTTTTGGACCGTTTGATGTATGGCCGGCATTTGTCGCCAGCACCTCTGTAGAGGAAGCCGTCTGTAGAGCAATCAGTGGGCTGTTACTTTTCCGTTCATTGTCTGACTGACCTTTCTCTGTATGTTGTTTTTTACAGTGGGAAGAAATGGCTCTGGAAAAAGTAACTTTTTCTACGGTAAGTGCTTTGTCCTCTCCCGGTAACAATTGGTCCCGTATACATTAAGAAACTGCAGTCTCTGCTGCGTCTAACAAACGGGTTATTTCTATGTTTTTTTCCCCCCGCAGCCATTCAGTTTGTGCTCAGTGATGAGTTCAGCCACCTTCGCCCTGAGCAGCGATTGGCCTTGCTCCATGTAAGTAGTGTTACCAGGTGGATTTGATCAGGGGTTGGACAGTTCCTGGAATTAGTCCATTTTCTGAAAGATCACTATATAATAGACTATATAACATACATTGGTTACTACATTGTTACATAATCCACAAACAGTTTAAATTGAGTCCATGTCTTTTGTGAATCTGATTTATTACCCGGCCGTACAGATGT
Organism: Esox masquinongy; assembly: GCA_016801175.1. Taxonomy (NCBI): domain Eukaryota; kingdom Metazoa; phylum Chordata; class Actinopteri; order Esociformes; family Esocidae; genus Esox; species Esox masquinongy. The sequence goes on along the minus strand of JACXGI010000068.1, from coordinate 207,557 downwards.
TATTTACTGGAAACTACTCTTCATTTCTTTTTGAAAATAGTACAAAATTATATTTAAAAAAAATCATAAAAACAAATGTCTAATTTTGTGGGAAAGAAGCCTGCATTTGTGTCTGTATCGATATAGATTACTGCAGGCTTTCTATCTAAGTTAATGTTAATGTGAGACAACTTCCACATCAAAATGTTTTGTTCCTGCTTTTTGTTGTGTATACAATGAGGATATTAATAAAACCATTCTGCAATATTATTGATACTAGTTGATATGTTGAAGTTATCAGTTGCATTTACTGTAACTCTTAATAGTAGGGTTTTGCATTATGTTAATGTTACGGTTTTTCAGTCTGCGTAGTAGGACTTTATAGCGGTACAATTCATTTTGCCAAAACGTTTTAGCAGAAATGTGTCAGTCTAAAGCTTCCTCTCTGATAGGTCTGATTAATAAACGAGCAATTGCATGTTCCCTCTCAAGCCTACTAGGTTTTTAGGTTAATCACGAAGGCAATTCTGAGATGTAACTTCAGACACTAATAATGTGATGGTTGACTAAGCTTGACTTAAGCCAACAAGTCTTGTTCAAAACCATGTTTAGAGCCACCAGCCATCTAACCCACTGTCTGCTGAGGTCCAGCAGTGATCTGTGATCATGCAGCCTTAGATTTATTCATGTATTATTTTTTTTGCCGGACCCTAAATACAGCGCATTATAACACACTGAATGTCATTAACGGCCATTCACTTACCGTATTATTCACTTTCCTTGTAGGAGGGAACTGGTCCTCGTGTCATTTCGGCGTTTGTGGAGATAATATTTGACAACTCTGATAACAGGCTGCCGGTAAGAATGTGAGCGTCACCTCGACGAGACAATTTGAGTGTTTAGTCGGCCGCCTCTTTGCTCTATGGTCAATGAATTCACTCCGCCTTCAGATTGACAAAGAGGAGGTGTCCCTCCGGCGTGTCATCGGAGCCAAGAAGGACCAGTACTTCTTAGACAAGAAGATGGTGACGTGAGTGACAATGAGCCGCTTAGAAATGGGTCCTTTTGGAGTCGTTCTGTTTTTAGGATTGGCTGTTGTGGATAAAGCACAGAAAAACAGCCCCATTCATGTTACCATGTTTGTTACCGTTTAAGTGGTTGAAAGTTTTGTGTAAACGCCTGGGGGGGGGAAACATTGGAGCCTCAAAGGTAGACAGACAAATTGACTAATGTCGTTTATGTTTAAACTTCTTTTTTTTTTTTTAATCATTAAAACAATAAGATAACATTATAAATCCTTGTTGGTTGTTGTCAGCCAATTGCAATGTCATCACTCTGGTGCTTGACTAAATCCATGCTATTGCCTTTGTGTGGCAAGTTATTTTGAGGTATCTGGCTAATCAGTGAAAGGTGGAATTACACTTGATGAAATGTTTAAATTAGAAGGATTGGTAACAGGTATCACTTGATGTTTAGCAGTTAACGGGAATAGAATTGGAAGGTTAGGAAATGCAGTTTAAAGTTTTTTTTTTGTTGTTCTCAATTAGCCTAGCGATTGCTAGCTAGCCTATAGCTTCTCTCTGTTTGATACAATTCAGTCTGTTACTCTGTTATTAGCAATGATGATACGTAAAAACCAATATGCCAGTTTACCAGGCTGGTGGTCTTTGTTTCTCTCTTGGTTTCCCACACTGGATGGATGCCTAGTCTACTACATTGCAGCTCCAGCTTAATTAGTTGCTAAGATTATTCCCTCGCTCAATCAGGATGTCTAGACTTGGATCTTCACGCCCTGGAAGGGAGATGAATGTTTTGGTTTTGTTAAGCAACCACTATCCCAAGTTGTTTTATGGACAGCATTGTGCAAGGACAGCATTTTTCAATGCACCACTGCCGGAATTCAGTTGAAGTGGTGGTCGACAGATTCACTTATCAAAATCGTTATTAGTGGCTGTTAAAGTTGACCTTTTTGTTTCAGTAAAAACGATGTCATGAACCTCCTGGAGAGTGCCGGCTTCTCCCGTAGCAACCCCTACTACATTGTCAAGCAGGGAAAGGTAAGATGGTGCTGTGAACACACGATCGGAAACATGCTACAACTGTTCAATAGTTATTGGTTATTTGCTGCGTACATTGTCCACATCCAGTTTACACAAACCATCGTTTCAGAGAACGGTTCATGTTAAATCAGTTCACCCTCGTCTGCTGTCTATTCAGTTATGCCTGGTGTTTCACGTACACCATAGGACATCCACATATGTTAATCATGGGCCAGCTTTCATTTGATGCCTCTTTGATGCCCTCCTCCTGCTGTGTCCAGATCAACCAGATGGCCACGGCCCCCGACTCCCAGCGCCTGAAGCTGCTGAGGGAGGTGGCAGGAACCAGAGTGTATGATGAGCGCAAGGAAGAGTCCATCTCTCTCATGAAGGAAACGGGTACGTCAGAAGAACCACATTCTTGCCTTTGCTCAGTCCTGAAAGGGGAAGCACTTTCCATTAGCTGTTGCCTCACTTCCCGTTTAAAGAACATTAATTGCATTGGAATTTAGTATGACGACCAATAAGACAACTGTAGATTATGGATGATTTACACGTGCACTAGTGTCTTCCATTTCTATCACCAGGGTTTGGACATTCTGGTACATATGCCATTGGCATACCAGACCAGTGTTATTAACTCGATTAAGACAAACTAAAAGCCCTGGTCAAGATCTTACAGCGAAGTGAAGGATGTGCTCGTAATCTTGTCATTTGGGCTGAGCAAGTAGTTTAGCCTATACAGGGTTCATACTGGAAAGGACCTTTTATTTATTGTTCTGCGCTTTGCAGAATTATTCAATTTGCCCAGTAAATCGGCTATATAGCCGTGAAGAAATGCTTGATTTTCAACATTTTTTAATAGCTTGGATTGCATTACCATTCAGTCCTTGGTATTTACTGATGGAAAAGCCTTGCGTAACCTTTCAACAAAATTGGAAGATACTGATGGAGGTGTTTTGTGTTTCCTCCAGAGGGCAAGAGAGAGAAGATCAATGAGCTATTGAAGTACATCGAGGAGCGTCTGCACACCCTGGAGGATGAGAAAGAGGAGCTGGCTCAGTACCAGAAGTGGGACAAGATGAGGAGGGCCCTGGAGTACACTATTTATAACCAGGAGCTCAACGAGACCCGCGCCAAACTGGATGAGGTAGGAACCAGTAAATGCACTTTGGGTAAATCTAGGGTTGGACGTAGGGTTCTGGTTAAGGTTACTTGGAGGATTTACATTTCTTATTATGGCGGAGTTTGCAAGCAAATAAGTTTGATTTCGGAGTGAGTGGACCATCACCGCCTAATATAACACATTCAGTCATATAGTTTTTATCAGTTTTGGTACCATTGTTTTGGCCTGAAGGTTGTATTTCTTTAAAATTGCACTTGACCCGGTTCAGTATTTGCCCCGCCATTTTACCCCTAATTTAATTTCATACTTGTGTTCAATTTGTTTCTGTTTTCCCCTCAGCTGTCCTCCAAGAGGGAGACCTGTGGAGACAAGTCCCGACATCTGAGAGACGCCCAGCAGGACGCCAGAGACAAAGTAGAGGTCAGGACACGATAATTACCCAGAGCGACCGGGGGGGCCTGTGTCGATCTGTCGGTTCTGAATTATAATGAAAAGCATCGTATGGACGCTCCTCCTGGTCTGAGACGTGTTGTGAATACGGGACCTGATCCAGGAGGCTACTCTGTCACATACTCCACCCTCCAGCCCATTTAAATGAATGTATGTTCTCGCGGTTAGACACCGTTATCCCTGTACATGTCTGATTGGTGTGTTGTTGTCCCGTTTCCCCTCACGGCAGGAGACGGAGCGCGTGGTGCGCGAGATGAAGTCCAAGATCAGCGCCATGAAGGAGGAGAAGGAGCAGCTCAGCGCGGAGCGACAGGAGCAGATCAAACAGAGGACCAAGCTGGAGCTCAAGAGCAAAGACCTGCAGGAGGAGCTGGCCGGCAACAGTGAGCAGAAGGTGGGAGAGCGGGGCGGCGTGTTGCGGGGCAGGCTGTGTGCAATGGGCTCTGTGGTCGTGTGTTTCTGTGCGCGGTGGAAAGAAGCCTCCTCACCTGCGTCAGGGTCTGTGGGCAGACGGGTGTAGGTGTGTCTCCCTCCATTCTTACCCACCTGCCCGCCTCTCCCTCCATTCTTGGACTGAAGCCTCTCCATCTGGGGCGCTGAACCCGTCCACCCCACCCTTTTGGGGGTGGTGGGGGGGGGGTGCGGACGGAAGCCTTTCTGTCTGCGTCATTGATGCGTCACTGCCTCCTCCCTCCTTAACCATTTCTCTCTCCCATCCCTTCATCCTGGGCAGAGGCCCAAGAGATCTGAACCCCCGTCACTCCTCAGAGAGGTTGCGTGTCATGTACAGGGTGGATGCACCCCCTTTTTTCCATCTCAATAATCTCCCTTCGTGTCTCCCACAGAAACGTCTGCTGAAGGAGCGTCAGAAGCTCCTGGAGAAGATTGAGGAGAAACAGAAGGAGTTGCAGGAGACTGAGCCCAAGTTCAACACTGTGAAGGAGAGGGAGGAGCGGGGCATCGCCAGGTAACCCCGAGCATTTAACACGTCGCCTTAGCAGTGTTCAGCAGTCAGCTTTGTACTAGCCTCTAGTGGGACAATTAAAACAGGTTTTATTGGCGTTTTCTCCATCAAGTTTCATCGCTCCCTGTCTCTTCTGTGTGAACTGATACAGATATATTTAATTGTGCTAGAAATGTTTCCTGCCCAGTGACATGCTTGTTCAAGGGGTCCATGGGTGCGTTTTAAGAACTGGACCTCCCTATGCGTATACTACAGTGGTCCTGAAATGTATTCACCCCCCTGGACTGGTTATGAAATGAGTATGGATTGAATCCCTCCGTACAGACTGGCCCAGGCCACCCAAGAGAGGACCGACCTGTATGCCAAGCAGGGCCGGGGCAGCCAGTTCACCTCCAAGGAGGAGAGGGACAAGTGGATCAAAAAGGAGCTCAAATCCCTGGACCAGGCGATCAACGACAAGAAGAGGCAGATCGCTGCCATCCACAAAGACCTGGAGGACACCGAGACCAACAAGGAGAAGAACCTGGAACAGTACAGTGTATGGGCCATGTTTCCCGACTTTGAATCGGTTCAATCGCCACATGTGCTTGAAAGATTAAAAATCTTTTTAAAAATTAAAAGCATTACAAGGAATAAAGGTTTTTGTCCCATTATTGAAAAAAAAATCATAATATTCAGCCATCAACATTTTTCATTTAATGGTTCACCAGTGAGGTGACAAGTAACAGCAGTGTAAAAATGAATGCCTTGCCTTTGGACAGTGGAACGAGCCCTATAGAAGGACTCTAGACCTATGTGAATACCTCCACTCCATTACAGCATTCTGAATGTCTAGACCCTTTTGTTGGTCTGACCCGCGTGTTTCCCCCCTTTAGAAACTGGACCAGGATCTGAATGAGGTCAAGACCCGGGTGGAAGAGTTGGACAAAAAGTACTACGAAGTCAAGAACAAGAAGGATGAGCTGCAGAGCGAGAGAAAGTAAGATCCTTATGTGTTTTTATCTGTTTTTTTTATTATATATGTTTTTCTGCCCAATCCTGTCTTAGGTTGAGTTATGATTTGCTCTTTAATGGATTGATATGAGTACTTGTTTTCGCTCCGTTTTGCTAGTTCATCACTGAGTCATGGTTTGCACTTCATATCTATTTACTTTGTTAAATCTATATATAAATATAAATTTCCCTTGATGACAAGCTGTAGACCATGGCTATGACTCAACCTGCCACTGTGATAGCCGAAAGTCTGTGGGTTGTTGCCATTAATTCCCAATATACTGTTTCTGCCTGGCAACACAGCTCCATACCAGACTGGTGTCTTTAATGTCACTGAGCCTTTTATGTCTCTGTCCTCTGAACAATCCGCTGTTATTTTTAAGACTTGTGAGGGGGAAGTTGTATGCCCAGCGCTTCACTGCCATGTGATGTAGAAGAAGGGCCTTGAGGTGCTGGATGTCTATTTGTTAATGGATGAAGTTTTTCTTTCTGCGCGGTTCATAAAACCTAAAAGCTGCCAAAATAAAGATGTCTTTAATTAGTTTTCGAGGCGCTGGTGAGCAATCTCACCACTTTGCCTGTCGATGGCCACAGTTTAGGCTGGGCATGGTGACCTGTTGGTGCTGGTGTGGATGTTGATTAACACTGCTTGGCGTTCCCCACCAGCTACCTGTGGCGGGAGGAGAACGCGGAGCAGCAGGCCCTGGCGGCCAAACGGGAGGAGCTGGAGAAGAAACAGCAGCTTCTCAGAGCAGCCACTGGCAAGGTCAGGATAACAGTCTCTTCTCTGGCCCTCTGTTGGATCTAGCTGGCTAAATGGCAGAATTAGAGAATAAAAACGGTCATAGAATTTATATTGGATGGATTCAAGGTTGATCGAAAATGCCCCTCTATCATGTGTAACCATACTGTTTCCTGGTCCTGCTTGTCTTCAGAATGACAGAATATGGAATCTTCACATTTATAAATTGGGATATCTGTGTTTGCAATATCTTAGTTTTGCCCAATATTGTAATATTATTTTTGTGCTACTTCGCTATTTCTGCTCTAGAAGACCTGTACTCTATCTTTGTTTTCAGCAATTATTTACATGTCTGAACATTTCTTTTCATGGCTCTCTTTTCCCTGAGCAGAAGACATGGGGAGCAATGTGTTTGTCAGGGAATCGCAATAAAGCCACAGTAAACGATCGCAACAGATACAGAATCGAGGGTCGCAGCTCATCTTATCTGCATCCGCTCCCCGGGAGAATGTTTTATTGAGGCGCCTGTCAATCATCGGCTCTGTTCACACTCATTTTCGCACACAACATGTCCACTGTTGTCTACTGGTCATATTGTCTACCCGGTGTTTCAGATGTGAAGTGAAACCGTGACGTGTGGGCTGGCCGCACCTACACATACCAAGTCACGACCGACTTAAACGCTGATTAAACAGCCCCCTTCGGGTCAGTCCACCTGTGCATTCTGAGGACTCGCGTCATGACTCGATTCGGAAGCTGAATGGATGCGGTGATTGTGTGACTCAGTCAGTCTTTGAGGGGAAAAAGTTGCCTGTACATGTGGAGTAAATGAAACAATGAATCATCCCGTCCCTTTCTTCAATTTCTCCCAGAGATCCACATCGGAATGTCTATGACTCACCTTTTTTTCCCAGTCACACTCAGTTCACACTCACTCGATTTAATCAAAAGGCCAAAGTCTCCGCAGAGCAACGGTTTACAGAGATGGTGGGTGGTTACCTGGCAATATTAATTTTCTAATATCCTGATATGCATTTTGTGATTAAGGCCCTGCTTCAGCGCGGCAGGTTTGGGCAGTTGAGAGAGGTCTTCTGAAGAGCATCTGATGGCGTTCTGGTTCCAATCACACCAGCTCGCTCAATCAGGATGTCTAGACTTGGATCTTCACGCCCTGGAAGGGATGCAATCTAGGGCCTACCTTGATTATGCTCACAAGCACCCTAGCAAGGCAACCGTCTTTGATTACTAGCACCCCAGGGCCAGGCGGTGGTGGTCAGTTGTACGCCGCCTTCCACAAGACCCCTGGGCTAACCCTACCTGGGATTACTGACTTAGCTTTAAGGGTTCTGGTTAAAGAAACCTCAGTGGGACCCATGTCATCACAAAAAGGGACTTACCCTTAAAAACAACAAAATACAGGAAATCATTTTCGCCGATCTAAACGGTAATTTGATTCTTCGGTAGAATGTTTGGTTAGAAAGTGTTGCAGTGTAGTTAAATAATCAATATGGTTTTTGTTGTTGTTGACCTCCCCCAGGCCATCCTGAACGGTATCGACAGCATCAACAAGGTGCTGGAGCATTTCCGCAGGAAGGGGATCAACCAGCATGTCATTAACGGTTACCATGGCATCGTTATGAATAACTTTGAGTGTGAGCCTGCCTTCTACACTTGCGTGGAAGTCACCGCAGGGACCAGGTGAGTGAAAGGCCCTGTTTCCAATAGCTTTTGCCGAATTCTGCCCGAGATTACTGGACAAAGCGTTCAAGGAGAAGGTTGGAGTTCATTGCCCTTCAATGTGTTTTGAGAAAGAGTTGGGGAAGGAGGACTTCTTTCATTTGGAAAAGCGATTGTGGCTTGGTTCCTCAATGTAAAAGTAACTTTGGAGGATGGCTCCTCTCTAGGTTTCTTTTAAGGTGCCTGCCTTCCTAGGACTTTTTTTTTATATATATATATCTATTAGCAACTTTTTTTTTCATTCCAAGCTCTTCGAGGTTTAGGCTGGGTGTCTGTGTAAGCCCTTTTTGAATACTGCTAATTTAAAGGAAAGGCTTCATCAAATACATCTGATTGGTCTGATGATTGTCTAATGTGTTCGTGTCCCCTCTCCCACCAGGTTATTTTACCACATAGTGGAGACAGATGAAGTGAGCACCAAGATCCTGACAGAGTTCAACAAGATGAACCTGCCTGGAGAGGTCACCTTCCTGCCCATCAGCAAGCTGGATGTCAGGGACACCGCGTACCCTGAGACCAATGTAAGAGAATCACTGACAACAGTACTTAACCCTGAGACCAATGTAAGAGAATCACTGACAACAGTACTTAACCCTGAGACCAATGTAAGAGAATCACTGACAACATTACTTATTAACATTACTTATAAAATTGTTTTGGTAGGGGCAGGTGATTTTTGGATATGTATGTAATTCCAACTGGCATAGCTCCTCTTTAGCTTTTGCCTATACCTTTGTCTGGTAGTGCAGACATGAAGCTTGTCTAAACTTATCATTATGATACTGGCTTTTGTCTTCTGGTAATTGTTCTTTATGATTCGAGGATGATGAGGAATTAAAATAATTCAACAGAAATTTGATCCCTCCTCCTTGTCTCTGCGTTTAGGATGCCATCCCAATGATCAGCAAGCTGCGCTACAGCCAGCAGTTTGACAAGGCCTTCAAGCACGTGTTTGGGAAGACCTTGATCTGTCGTAGCATGGAGGTGTCCACCCAGCTGGCCAGAGCGTTCACCATGGACTGTATTACTCTGGAGGGTATGTAGACAGACATTTTCAACGTTTTGAAACCAAAAGTAGTGGTTTTAGCTAACATCACCCCTGCCTGCATGTTGACCCCTCCCAGGTGACCAGGTGTCCCACCGCGGGGCGCTGACCGGGGGTTACTACGACACCAGGAAGTCCCGTCTGGAGCTCCAGAAAGACATGAGGAAGGCCGAGCAGGAGCTGGGGGAACTGGAGGCCAAGCTGAACGAGAACCTCCGCAGGAACATCGAACATATCCTTCAAGCATTTATTCCGTTAATTAGTTGACAAAGATCAGCCCAAACATCCTCTGAACTAGAGACCGAACGGCCGTTGTCGGTTTTTCTTTCCTTCTAATAAGTCACTGATTCAGATCTGGGTGACCGGATGGTTTCTCCGACTTACGAGGTAGAGCCTGACGAGGTAAAGTTCCGGATCGCGTGGGTTTACAGAACGAGTAATCCACAGTAGTGTAGTGTTTCTGGGTGAACTCTTGTGACCTCCTGTTCCGAATAATATCACCATAATCTCCAGACTGTTCACTTGCGGCCAACACTCGGCGTATGTGCTCTTCATGTCCCCAGAACCATGTGGCTGTAGCCCTGTCCGTTTCAGACAATTCCCTTAGATTTGGATGTGTAACTGGTTTCATATTTTAAATGGGGGGTCATAGTATGTGGATGTGTAACTGGTTTCATATTTTAAAGGGAGGGGGTCATAGTATGTGGATGTGTAACTGGTTTCATATTTTAAAGGGTGGGGGGTCATAGTATGTGGGTGTGCTTGAAGGTTATCAAACACAGGCAGGCTATTAGGAGTCTTAAACCCAGCTTGCTGACACTGAGCGTGTGCGTGCATGGCTGACATGGATTATACGGTGAGGGTGTTATTAGGCATTAGACCAGGGAGGGTTAGCTGGCGTGCGACACAGGGAGAGGTCGCTAAGGGCAACGGTATGAGTCACTAACGTCCACATGGGGCACAGCTCAGAGGTCCTTTGGGGGAAAGGACTGGCGTGTGCGTGTGTGTGTGTGTGTACACGGCATGAGTTGATGGATGTCATGGCGTCACTCCTACAAGCCCCCAGCCATGAATCGGGTACAATCGATGGTTTAGAGGCGGGGGCGGGGGGGTAAGCCTGTCTTCAGAGTGGCTCTCAGCGTCGGCTCTGTTTTAAGGTCACCGTCTTGCAGCTGGCACCCCCAGGATGTTTACTTTATCTATATCCCTATAAGCTGACGCCATGACGACAGCCAACCCTCCTGCCGTCTGACACCTAACGAGAAATGCGGGACAGACACAACGACTTCACGCTTTATAATTGCAGTGGGATCTTAGCAGTTGCTTAGAAACCAAAGATCTCTGGCCTCAGATCTTTCTTGAAAACGTTCATGTATTTAATGTCCGAAAGTCCTCGAGGGACCTTCTGGCTCGTCCTGGATCAGAGAGCCACTGAGGCACGAAATGGTTTTGTGTGTACAAAGTGCTGTAGGTGCCTTAACCCTGCATCACGTATCAACAATGAGATCGACCAGCTGATGAACCAGATGCAGCAGATTGAGACCCAGCAGAGGAAGTTCAAGGCCTCCAGAGATTCAATCCTCTCTGAGATGAAGATGCTCAAGGAGAAGAGGCAGCAGTCCGAGAAGACGTTCATGCCGAAGGTAGTCTCAACAAAAAAAAAAAATGGTGTGAAAATTGGGCAATATTGAGGCGAAAAACAATGTCTGTTCAGTCTGTCTTTGTAAAATAGACTGCTAGACGACCATCAAGAGACTTGTGTTTGTGATTCTGTTCTCAAATGCACTGTTCCAACGTTGGTCACCTTCCGGGCATCAGTATGGGAGTGCAATGGAGTCAACCTGTTCCTAACCCCCCTCTCTCCCCACAGCAACGCTCCCTCCAGTCCCTGGAGGCCAGTCTACATGCCATGGAGTCCACCAGGGAGTCTCTGAAGGCTGAGCTGGGCACAGACCTGCTCTCTCAGCTCAGCCTGGAGGACCAGAGACGCGTGGACGACCTCAACGACGAGATCAGACAGCTGCAACAGGTAAGCGTGATGGCTAGAGGGAGAGACCTCTAACCTTTTTGCAAGACGCGGATTGCGGGGAGACCGATACCATGGAGAGTTAATGCTGTCTGGACTGATACATGTTGGGAAGTTGGTGTGACTGGATGGGTTATGTCTCCGCCCCTCGTCATAGAAACCATATTCTAATACCAGAATTTTTAACTTTGATGAGATGTCAGTGAAATTAAACAATTCTCGATACCTGTTTTGATAGCACAGGGGAAAAGTATCGTAAATGAAGTGTATTTTTTATAACAATCACCGTTAGTGTAATTTACCTTTTTTTTTTTTTTAAGGAACATTGTTAATGCTTACAAAAGTTTTCTGAGAAACTGATTTCTTTTTCAGATTTTATAACAAGACGGCGATCTAATTATAAGTTAAATTAATAAAAACAGTGCGTTGCTAGTACTCTGGGTGTTTTTGAGTGGTTTTGGAGAACAACACCTGCATGCCAATATGGTCCTGGGTCAGTCTTGACCATCTTGGGCTGAAAATGAATCCAGATGCACTGATGACTGGCTAAAATGAAACCGCTTGATATGCTGGAGTGCCTAACCCTAACCTTTAGCCTTCACAGTTACCGCTGCTGGTTAGACTACTGATTTTTCTGAGTTGTTCAGGTGCTGCACCTGTGAAGATGATGATGGTGACTTTCTGTCCTTGCAGAGCTATGATGATATTTTGTGACGTGTGCAATTACGTGAAATCAGAACAGTTAGTTTTTTTTCCCCCTATAATGAATTAGAATGGAAACATTGATTCTCGTTACACACACACACACACACACACAGCCTGCTGTGCACAAGTATGACCTCAATAACCACCGAGCTGTTCTTGTTGAATGTATGACTCCAACGCTGGCTGCTGCGCTGGTGCTTGGCACTTACTGCCTCCGCAGCTAGCCAACCACACACACACACACACACACACACACACACACACACACACACATAATGGACACACACACTGCTGTGCACACTAACCACCTCAATAGCTGCCTCAGTCGCACTGGCTCTCTGCAAACGTTATGCAACCGTCCCAATATGGATGTGAAGTCCTGTTCTGTGCCGGAGAAGGCACACACACTGTCTCCTTTACTTTTGTCTTTCGCTCTCTCTCCGTCTGACCTCCCTCTGGTCGTTTTTGTCCCTCCAGTCACAAAGGGTTATTTGTTTGGCTTCCGAGTGAGGGGGAGTTGCCTTGCTTTCTGTCCTGTGTTATGTATTCTGTTATGAAAGAGGGCATAAATGAATGAATGTTATCTAGTTAGGACAGCAGACGTGAATGTTGCTCTTACGTGAATGTCTTGTACTCGTTATGGATCTGTGTTGTTTTTGTAGGACAACAGGCAGCTGCTGAACGAGCGCATCAAGCTGGAGGGCATCATGACCAGGGTGGAGACCTACCTCAACGAGAACCTACGGAAACGACTCGACCAAGTAGAACAGGTGAACAAATTGAACCCAGAACGTCACACATTACCACGGTGTCCAAAACGCAGTGTTGTGTAACCGGCCCAGTGACAGAGATGGTTGGCAGGGAACCGACACAGATGAAGATGGATATAATACGGGGTCTCTAGTCAAACACAAACGGACACACGTATCGACGTCACGCAGTGTGTCGCGCCGTTTCTTATGTCGCATTTTTTTTTTTTAGGACTTTTTTAACTTTGTGTGCGTCATGTGATTGAATACAATTGCACGCGGTTGTGTAGAGTCTCATGTAATGATTGGTTTGATTAAGGTTTTCTCATGATTTGCGCGTGGATGTACGGTTGTATGTGAACCCTGATACATGCTTTCAGTTTTTCACAACTCACTTCACGTAAGAGGGAGGCTTGGGTCGGTGACAGGGAAGCACATCCAACATTCTGCTGGAAGTCTCAGGATTCATTTTCAAGATTTAGACAATGGGGTGTTTCAGTCGGTGTATGCTTAATCCAATTTTGATCGAGCGCTCATTAACTAATGCCATGTTTGTTTATTTATTTATTTATTAATTTGGTTTTTAAATATCAGTGGACATAAATTGACACCCATTTCTAATATCCTGTTTTCCTTGTGCTCCTGTAGGAGCTGAATGAGCTGAGAGAGACAGATGGAGGTACCATGCTGACCGCCACCTCCTCAGAGCTGGAGGGGATCAACAAACGCATCAAAGATACCCTGGCCCGCTCAGAGGGTAGGGGCTGGACGCACGCACGCATGCACAGATATTTTCAATAGAAAATAGGGCGCACACTGACTGTTACTTGACACCTAAATTTGTGGTCCTTAAACACACAAAAGGGTATCAGTGAAGGTAGACCTTGGGCACAACTGTGTGTTCCACACGCCAGTGTTTTTAAATTGTACCTGACGCTGTTTATCCCCAAGACTTGGACGTGTTGATCGACAAGGCGGAGATTGAGGTCAAGGAGCACGCCAAGAGCATGGACCGCTGGAAGAACGTGGAGAAGGAACAGAACGACGCCATCAACCACGATACTAAGGAGCTGGAGAAGATGACCAACCGACAGGTCTGCCTTTTTTTTTTCATCCCTCCTGAGAAAGCCTGGTGCAACCTTCAGGCGTTGTCATTTGACATTTCAGATGTGTTGCTGATTTTCTCGTTGCTGCTGCTACAGGGCATGCTGCTGAAGAAGAAAGAGGAGTGCATGAAGAAGATCAGGGAGCTGGGCTCCTTACCGCAGGAGGCCTTCGAGAAGTACCAGACCCTCACACTTAAACAGGTACTAACACACACACACACACACACACACCCACCCACATATACGCGCACAGGACTCGCTGTCCCAAGAACACTTGAAAAGTAACAGCAGGCTGAAGCACCCAGTCTGTGGCTCGTTCCCTCTTGACGCCCTGCACTAATACGCCTTCGGGTACGTTTCACGCGGAACACGCTGGAATGTCATTACTCACAAAAGGCCCTACAGTCACGACGACCGTCGTCTCCAAGAGAGCCGCTCAAGCCTTCGTGGAGGAGGGCTTTGGCCGGGTCACAGCCCCTCTAAACACACACGCGAAAACACACGAACCACAGCAGTCCCTGCCTGGTGACTCACATAGTCGGCTGGCTTCTGTGGGGTGGGCCGCCGGCTGCTTTCATAAGTGTGTGTATTGACGAGGCCTGAAATATCCCTTACTTTCTGATGATGAACACTTGATCCTTCTCCTGAATACGTTAGCCTTGCAGTTAGATGTTTGATTAGACTCTGGTCCAGGCGTTGATGAAGCCAAAGGATAATGGACCTTTTTCACTGCTCTTATGTATCCCTTGACTAGAAATAGAAACTGACCAGAAGGACCATACGACACATTTGCAATCCAGTCTTTTTATACCGCCGCCCACTCGATGACACACAGAATTTAAAACTCCAGGAGCTCTTCTCCAGAGCAGTTCAGATCAAATACGTTCAAGTAATGGAATTTGCAGAGTAACATAAAAGGCGTAGGAGTTAGTCTGGTTGTTAGGAGAAACTCCAAACCTTATGCACCAGGAGTGTTTTGTCTCATTACCACATCTCTCCCCCCTGCCTGTCCCCCAGCTGTTCCGGAAGCTGGAGCAGTGCAACACGGAGCTGAAGAAGTACAGCCACGTGAACAAGAAGGCTCTGGACCAGTTTGTCAACTTCTCTGAGCAGAAGGAGAAGCTGATCAAACGTCAGGACGAGCTGGACCGAGGACACAAGTCCATCATGGAGCTCATGAATGTGCTGGAGCTCAGGAAGTACGAGGCCATCCAGCTCACCTTCAAACAGGTGCGTTTCCACGCGTCGCACAGGTAACACCGCCACAGTTCGGCCCCTGTTACCTGGCTCGTCTTCACGCAGGGAAGTAAACTACCCCAGTCTCCGACCTAGAGTTGTGTCAGTATGACAGATGATTAAGCTCCCTTTTATTTGTTTCCTTTTTGAGGAAGACCTTGTCTGGGGGACAGCTCACACCTTGTCTTGATTAGTAGTAGTAGTAGTAATAGTAGTAGTTGTAGTTGTTGTTTTCGGACACTTCTAGAGAAATAATTTTACAATGAAGCAACTCTGTCTGATTCAAATGGAGCCTCTAACTGTACCGTGGCCAACGCCATCTTCACTTCCATCGTCCCACTCCTCCAGGTGTCCAAGAACTTCAGCGAGGTGTTCCAGAAGCTAGTTCCAGGGGGCAAGGCCACCCTGGTGATGAAGAAGGGGGATGCGGAGGGGGGTCAGTCCCAGGATGAGGGTGAGGGGGGCACCGACAGTGAGAAGGGCTCGGGCTCCCAGAGTAGCGTGCCCTCCGTCGACCAGTTCACTGGAGTCGGCATCAGGGTAGGACAGCCACATCAATGGTTTATGTTTAAGAAGCAGCCTGAGACACGTTCCTGTTTTACAATAAAAGAATAATATTACAGGACACACAGCTCCGGAAAAAATTAGGAGACCACTGCGCCTTTTTCTTTCCTTTCCAAAAAAGTAGAAAAGGAAGGTTTTGAGTGTGGAACAGAAGCCTTCAGTTTGCAGTGGTCTCTTAATTTTAACCCTTCTGTTCCTCACTCAAAACCTTCCTTTTCTACTTTTTTGGAAAGGAAAGAAAAAGGCGTAGTGGTCTCTTAATTTTTTTCGGAGCTGTAGAATATGGAATTACGTCGGCTTCGTTCATGGTTATTTCTATGTGCAAAGTTTGATCGGTTTGGAATTAAACTTTACCTAGGATTGTTTCTTAATTTTTGTTTTTAAAAAAAAAAATGCATAGACGTAATACAGTACACTTGATTGGGTCGTATATGAAAACGATACAGTGGTTAGTTTTATTGACTCCTAAAGGGCTTTGGTCACATTTTACTAATTGAAGTGATACACTCTTCAAATGTGGCATCGGTTAAGTCCCTTTTCTTATCTCCTTTCTGATTGTTGTACCCTTCACCGAAAAGTCGGCTGACGTACCCCCGCCTCTGTCCCGTGTCTGTAGGTGTCGTTCACGGGCAAACAGGGGGAGATGAGGGAGATGCAGCAGCTGTCTGGGGGGCAGAAGTCCCTGGTGGCCCTGGCTCTCATCTTCGCCATCCAGAAGTGTGACCCCGCTCCCTTCTACCTGTTCGACGAGATCGACCAGGCCCTGGACGCACAACACAGGAAGGCTGTCTCGGGTACGATGGAACAACCCTCACTCACCGCGCCAAAGTTCTTTCATATGGATCTGGAGCACTTCAAACAGTTCTAGGGTTCTATTTTCCTGTTTCTGGCTGTAGTTGTTATTGCTGTTAATGTTGTACTGTAATCAAAAATTACTGATTTGGTAACGGACGGCCTGCCTTTCATAGGGATTGACTAGGAATTCCCTTGTTTTTGATGTGTTGATACGTTGTCAAGACGGGCAGAAAGACAGGTGTAGGCAACTACATTTGTGTGAAGGTTCGGAAGGGGGTCATAATTAGCTATAATATTTATACAGAATGATACGATCCCTGCTACTTCTCCTGACCTGTGAACGTGCGATTCTGTTTCAGACATGATTGTCGAGCTGGCCGGCCACGCCCAGTTCATCACCACTACATTCAGGCCTGAGCTTCTGGAGTCGGCCGACAAGTTCTACGGCGTCAAGTTCAGAAACAAGGTTTCTATGTGTTCATACTAATATCCACATCCGTAGGGTGAATGGGTGCTGGCACCAGCAAATGTGGAAAATTGGGTTCCGTTAAGTGTTTGAATGTGACCGGCCCAGTGACCCGGGCACTCTTCACTCACTGAGGGCTTGTCTGTTTCCAGGTGAGTCACATCGATGTTATCTCTGCGGAACAGGCCAAAGACTTCGTGGAGGATGACACCACCCACGGTTAAGAAGAATCAGCTCCTGATGACCCTCCCCCTGTAGTGCACTGTCCGCTCTGAGCATTCAGTCCTCCTCACCCTGAAAGGACTCAAACGGAACTCTTCACTCAGACGTTTAGAATTAGAACACATTAAATACATTCTAATTCTACGGTCAACTCTTCGCTCAGACGTTTAGAATTAGAACATTAAATACATTCTAATTCTACGGTCAGAACTCTACAGTCAGATTTCCAAGTCCGTCGCCTAGAGCTTAGTATCGGCATAACCACCACTGTTCCTCATGTGGCTGCGTTTGCACTGGCATCCCGGCTCTCTTCCACTAATTGGTGTTTTGACCAATTACCCAGGTGTTCACATCAGATCTCTTTATAAGCTTGATGAAATATAGTATAATGGAAGCATTGTCAGATTTGGGCTGCCTGTGTAAACCTGGCCTATGTCGACATCATCCATTGGTCACTGTTTTTTTTTCAAAAGGAAGACAATTTTTAACAAATAAAAGTCAGTTCTGCTTTTTAGTCTGCTTTTAAAAACAATGTTTTCAGACAGTGTTTTTTTGTAAGTGTTGTTGATGTATAATATGAGAGGGTTGATTTTTTTTTTTTTTTTTTTCGTGCTGGAGCAGTCTTTGACCTCTTCGAAAAATTGAACTTTTCAAATTAAGGTGCATGTTGTCCTTTTTTATTTTAACTGTTGATATGTGCTGTGCCGATGTTGTGTTTACCAGATTTCATCCCTATTGAGATTTATTTCTACAGTTGGAATAAAGTTCTGATAAAGAATGTCTAATCTCAAATCTATGTGAGGTTTAATGACAGATATATATTTTTTTTTACCAGTTCGTGAGATTAATCTTCTAAGATATCTGACGTAATCCTTTTTTTACTTTCAATTAAACATGTTATAGCAGGAAAGTAGTTCAAATTGTTTTTGAAAATGGTGGTTAATTATTGTTTTAACTGTATTCTGGCATTCTGTGTTGTAGGTAATTTCATTCTCTTGTAACCAGTTTTAGTTATACACTGACTGCAGTATTTCAGCGTGTTTTCTCTGTTACTCTAGAAGAAAATAAACCATATACATTTTGCATTTAAATCATACATCTTAAATGTTTTGTGGATTCCTCAAATTTGAGGGATTATGAAGTCAACTGGAATAATCACGTTTCCGGAAGTAAACTGGTTTGTAACAAGTTGTAGCGGAATATATTACTGGATGGTGCTAGGAAACAGACTAGCCTCGAGCTACGTAACTGTTCTGTAGCTTTCCGTGTAATGTTGATTTTTATCCTTGTCTGATTGACAGTGCTTTGTCAGTGCGACCCGTACGTTGACGCAGAGCAAATATAATACCTTTTTAATTCCGCGGACAAAAACGTCAGATGAGTTGGATGTCTGACAAGACGACAGAAGGTAGTCATTAAAAACGACGTGCATGCTTGTAAGTGCCCTGGGGTCCAGCAGAGGGCGACAGGACATTGGCTCAGTGTCGCCTGCGGTGGACCGGTGAATGTTGGAAAGGGCCACCTTGACTCATTGGCCTGCAAGCTCATTAATCGTTGCACATGGAATGCGCGTGTTCAGGTGTAGGCCTCCTGGTTGAGCAAGCGGCCTGAGACGATACGGAGCAGCTGTACTTCAGAGGACACTCGTTGAACTTCACCTGGTTGTAGAGTTGTAACCACATGAGGTGGATTTGGAATCATGACATGACAATTTATACCTGCAAATTAGCTTGACAGCATTTTCGCAGTTAGCAGACCTACTCAAAGATTAAACATCACAAATATGGATATCAGTGAAGAGGATGTCTACCAGAAGCCCCCTTGAATTTAAATCTGTTAATCAGGCCACCCAAATATGACCAAGGATATTTTTATGGTATTTAGTCCTGAGGCTGCACATATTTTTCCCCACTGAATGAGTCACTGTAGAAGTTGACTTGACTGTGTCAATGTCCAGCTGTTGACCAGACTGACTGTCCAGCAGCCGACCCTGCTGACCTGACTGTTCACCCGACTAGTTTGACACTGCCAGCAGAACACTTAATACCCTGCCAGGCCAGAGTCACTACTCACGGAGCAGGCTACTCTTCCTGTCCCTGGTCACCCGTTCTAGCTATGTGTCTGAGTCAGGTGGACTGAAATCTATCCAAGACTCCCTCCCGAGCAATGCCGTTCCACCCTTGACCTCTCCCAGTCAGCTGATTGGATTTGGCTTCCTAACATCATCCCCACCAATACCAAACACTATGGGCCAGTTTCACGAAAACCTTTTGAGCCTGGGGTTAGATCTCCTGAACACTGATTAAGCCTAGTCCGGGACTAAAAAAATCAGACTAAATGGAGATCTCCATTGGCCTAGATTTTCGTTTTTTCAAACTCCCTGTCTCCTGAACGCTATATAATATTAAAACTCTCTGTGTCCCGAACAATATATCTTATTGAAACTCCTCCCTGTCGCCAGGTCGTCACTGTAAATCGTTCTCAGTTAAATAAGTGTTAAATAAACCCAGAGGCCTTTCTAGTGCACTATATAGTGACCAGGGCACATACGGGCAATGCACGTTGTGCACTACACTGAGTATAGGGTGCGATTTGCTATGCAGACTCGGACGAGAGACGTTAAAACGGGAGACCGCCCCCTCTCTGCACATTACATATTCTCCTGGTTTTACAGGCATTCCCACCCAACACGTTACTATTGTTGTCTGACAGGTTGCTTGTAGTAAAGACCCACACGAGTCAGGCTCTGGTTTATACGTTTTCGACAGTATCAGCCAATCCAGAACGGGGCTGATTTCAGTTTGTCCGATTCGGTGGAACCAATGGGATTGTCGGAAATTATTCAAACCCCGCCTACCTGGCTCCGCCGTTAAATTTTCAACCCACGTCTGACTGTGTAGGTGGTGAGGCAGTGCTGTTAACTGTGCAAGCCTTATCATAGCACTGGACTCACAGGATCTAGACAGTGTGACACATCCAATGAACACGTCAGTGTCATTGGGAGGAGAGACGTTCGGGAGACAAGGAGGCTACTGTTGTCAGGCAATACAAAGAGGCCATGTTTAAACCTTGTTCTAACATGCTTCCTGTGTCCCGATCTCGTCCACTTTCTGATTACGCCCACATTTTTTGACAGGTGTAAAGGATGTATTATGATCAAGTTGCGATCAGATCTCAGAAGTGTAAACAGACGTGATCAGGATGAAAGACACATGTTGGAGGCAGGTATAAACGGGGTAATGGACCGGCAGGCAAACTACTGAATACGCTTCGTGTTCATCAGCACCTCTAGGACAAATCCAGGGTCAAGTTAATTACAACAGGCCACAAGACATTTGTAAAAACATTTTGTAACAGAAAATGAAAATTAGCGGAAATGTAATCCCTCTTTATTCAGAAATCTCCCCAGGTTTATGCACGGACCTTGGCCTTCAGGACTAGCGTTGGGTTCAGGGACTAAGGCTGGAGGACTGGAACTGTCCTCCCTCCCCTAATCGCCCCAGTAGGGGACCAGTTTAGCAGCTCAGACGCCATGGAGCCAGGATCCCCATGGAGATTCAGATGGATTTACCGTCTAATTTAATTAAAGCTATTAATATACCGGTAGCAATTTTGTTTATCGTGCTGGTATTTCTGGTATTTCTTCTGTAACTACCCAGAACCAAATGGTGTGTGTGTATATATATATATATATATATATATATATATATATGTGTTGAACCCTATAGCCTACATGAAATACACAATAAGGTTACAATAAATTAAACAATAATAATACATGTCAACATTTATTTTGTTTGAATATGGTAATAATAATTTATATATTTATATCCCAGTTTATACCAGATTTAGCCAATATTCTGATTGTGGCCAGATTGTCCGGATTTTGCTTATTTTCCCCCTGTATAGTGGCCTATGTGTTTTCTTCTATAAAACACAACCACCAGTATTCAGAAAGTCAAAGTCCCATAATATCAACAATATACTTTTCCTTAAACCATCTTCTATAGTAGTTCACCCTTTTTTACAGGTGACCTTACTATTACTCTTTATGTGCTTGTTGCTGAACACCCCCCACCCAAAAAAAATATTTATATTATTTTGTTTCAAAGTGAGGAAAGTGGTTGGCGCATCTCTTCACTTCATTACAGGCCATTGACTAGAATGCAATATGAAAATGTGTAAAAGCATGTTCTGAAAGGCTCTAAAATAATAGCAACCAACAACTTATATCAGAACTTATATCTGGGTGACATCACCGTGCTGATTTCTTGTATTATTATTTTTCATCTGATGAGTTGATTTGGAGTGTTTTGGGGCATATTAAAACATGTTTAGACATATGTTCATGAAGCACTGTCTTCATCCTTTGGCTATGCTAATTTTCTCTTCATTTCTCTCCACTTCTCTCTGTAACAAAACATCAAACAACAGTTGGGACATCACCTACCCACACAGAAACAGTAAAAATAAGTCAATATGTGGAAATGGGTGGACTTCCCCTTTAACAGAGCGGTATCCGTGGATGACCAATTGCCTTAAAATTTTTACCAACGGCTAGATATCCATCCATTCACGCCAAAATGAATTGCAGACTTCAGAAGTCAAAAGATGAACACACCTTTCCCAGTATGACCCTTTCAGAAATTTTCTCCAACAATACATTTTTCCATTATAATGTGTAATGTCTCATAAGGGCTTCTTATCAACTCTGCAACACCTCTTCCTACAAAAATAAATACTACTCACAATTATACAGTATTTTCTTTAGGATGAATGTGGTGCCTCAAATTCCTCAACAATACACTGCAGGACTCCGGCAACTAGCCAGACCGAAACCAGTACGGTCTAGTGCAGTCCGCACATGACAGACGAATTAATGGTCGATATACTGACCAGCCTTTTAGTAGCAATTATCAAATTTACATTGAACTGAAGGAGGGGATATGTCAGTGTAATTATATTGTACGTATTCACTAATGTAAGTCACCCTGGATAAGAGGACCTGTTCAATAAACTGTTAGCAAGTACACAAATAGCCAACCATCAAATAAAAGTACAGAGCCAATAAAAGAAAAACCTATTCACTGTCCCAATATTTACGGAGGGAACTCTGTAGGCTAGTTTATGTTGACAAATTTACCAGTTAAGGTAAGGTTGTCATTCGCTAAAATTAGCAATGTTCGTCAAAACAGCTAACTTGTTCTGGTCCGATCTGGTCAAGAGGTATGCCGGTTGAACAAAGGAACGGGAGTAACAAGGCAAGGGTAGGCTACTCATCGTTGTCATTTCATGAGCTTTTACAATCCTATCACCTGTTGGTATGAGTGTTGTTCAAGTCTATAAACCATTCACAACTGTATAAAACGGCCATTTGTACCTTCTGAAAACTAAAAAAAAATGACAACAACATAATGCAAGGAAGTGTATAAAATGTTCTTATAGCGACAACAACCCCTTTTCCAACAACACATAAAACAAGCCTACTATTACTTCCGCTTTGAACCCCAAACCAACAAAAAAACACGACACAGGATACACCACGCTCTATGGTGATGCAGTGCTATTCTGTGTCATTGTGTAATTTTAGTTCTCCGCAGAAGAAACGCAACTGTGTGAACAATGGAATTTACGAGCTGTTATCGTCGGCGGCGACCGCAGTTGCCTTCATTCTTTTTATAATCCAGTTTTATGAGGTCAGGCGTTCTCTGCATCCCCGGCCAATCAGATGGCTTCCCCGCGTCGCCAAATGGTGACGACTCAGCGCAGGATCCTCTGAGGTAGATATGGGGGTGGCGATGGGCCGCGGACCAACGACCAATGTCCTGTGTGGATTAGGGGGCCGCTGTAGGGATAGAGAGAGCATGTGTGTGAGAGAGAATGAGAACAGAAAAGGTGTAATAGATACCTTCTTCTCACGCCACGGCCTGAGCCACAGCTGACCTTCATTTTCAACAGCTGACCTTCATTTTCAGTGTTGTCCTATGCGTGTGTGTCAAATACCCGGCGCCGAATCCAGGCACACACGGTTTAGCGTAATGAGGCTAAAAGTAAAATATTAAAATGGTTTAATTATAAAGCTAAGCCTAGATAATTACTTCGCACGTCTGTTTAAATCCTCCGCAAAATAAACAGTCTCAGTTCCCCTTCATGGGAATGCCCTGCTCCGGGTATAGGGATTGGCATTCACAGCTGTACCCTCCTGGAACGTTTTCTGTTCCGTCCGGGTGGATTGATATGATCGTCTGTGTTTCGGTGAATTATCGTGACAAGTCACGAGACTAAACTGCAGTCCCACAGTGATGTACTGCATCAGGCTTTTTGTTTCAGCTTTATTCTTTCATTGGTCCTGAATTTAAATGAGTCAGTCTTCCCATCTGGTTCTCCCTCAAATGTTAAATTGAAAACGTTTAAACCACAAAAGCGTTGTTTGAACCAGAAAGGCTTGGCAACACTGAACACTATTAGAAAATGATATCATTCCTTTCGTCAGTGTGAAGGGTCTTTCTGCATTATGTGTTTATCTGAATGGAGTGGTAGCAGTATCTCCTTTCACCAGGGCCGAAAATAAACGCAGGGATTATTATGATGAGACTTTAATCAAACACGTGTGCCACGACCGTCCGAAGAGTGTGCGTGTATCAACCGTCCGTGTACGCGTTTACGCGTTTCTCTGTGTGGGTGTATACCCATGCACACACGTAGATGCAACCCCAGTGTTTCCGGTGGTTGTCAACAAGAAATCTATCATCTTCGCCATCACTCTTTCAAACATATGAAGTGTAGATGTACAGTAGATGTCTCCGGTTCAAGACACAGGGTCCTGTAGTCTCCTGTGTCTCATTTATTTGCTTACCACCCGGTTCGCACATTTACCGCCCCGTACGTTGTTGGTACGGGTGGAAGCCCATCTGCTGTGGTCAATCACACACACGGTTTATGTTTTTTTAGTAGTAGCCTACTTATTTTCAGGCATTAACACTGTCATTTGTATTCCATCTTATTGATTCAGTTATATCATCACCAAGCCAACATTCTCAGAAAAATCAGATGTCAGTGCTGGACATTTGAAAGACACTGTTGTGCGTTACACGACTATTTCTGGCAACGAGAACAGCGAGGTAACTGTATCCTCTGCTCTGATAAAAGGCTTGCTTTTTGGGTTGCCAGTAATAATATTATGATCTCCAACTTTTTAACAATTTCCCTGAATAAACCAACCGTCTGTAAGTGATCGTCGCACACCCCTATGCTGGCGATTTGGGCCGTGCTTGAAGTGAAATGAAAAAGGTGCTGGTACACATTTTCCTATTTTGGTGCAGGAGTGAAATATTGGATCCAGTATTCTTCGAGTGACCACACCAGGCCGATTCAAGCTCTACGTTTTGCATTAGGTGTGCCAGGCCATGGGGTTGTTATCTGAATGCTGTTGACAATCTCACTCGTCACTCAGTCCTTTGGATAGTCCACTGCTGTCAGCTCAAAATGCTTCTAAATAACGGTTTCCTCAATCCACTGCACATTTGCCAAGCCGCAGTCTGCAACATTTCATACAGATGTCATGTCATAATTTGAAACAGAAACATACTTAGCAGGAACAAGTATTATGAAATGTGAATCTTAATTAATTGTCATTTTCGTAGATGTTAATACGTTGTTAGAGAAAATTAAGTCAGGTGTTTTAATATAGACATTTAAAAGAACTATTATGCTTCCACTTATTCAACAACATAAGGATCAAATAAAGACACAGAGTCTGTTCTGTTTCAATTATAGGGTATACTGTAAACCCATTTATTCTCAAGTACCACCTTATTTCAGTAGTAGCTAGAGGCTTTAAAACACCCACCAACCCCTGGGCCAATTGAAACAACCCGGAGTTGCAACATCACCCTTCAGAAAATATCAGTTTATTTAATGATGTTTTATGGGTAAGGCTGTTGAAACGGCAGATTATGACAGATGCCTCCACCACTACAGAAGATCTATGTAATGTGAGCCAGTGGAGAGGGAAGTTGCTGGCTCTTTCACTCAGTACTGTTCTTCGACTGGAGTGATTTATGGTTGAAAGGGGTCCCGGCACTTCTGGCCCAGGCAGAGAGGTGTAACTCCAGACAGACGGCTACCACAAAATGTGAATAATCTGACACTGGTAGCACACACACACACACACACACACGCACACACATATACACCTATATGTATGTCCGTATCATGTACACACACACACACACACACACACACACACACATATTGCTTCAGCTGCTAAATTTGTCCCAGTCAACTACTGGGTGACTGATGAGACACCTAATTCCCATTTCTGTCCCTGAACACTGCTCCCAATTAAAGACCTGAACACTGCTCCCAATTAAAGACCTGAGCTCTGCTCCCAATTAAAGACCTGAACACTGCTCTCAATTAAAGACCTGAACACTGCTCCCAGTTAAAGACCTGAACACTGCTCCCAATTAAAGACCTGAACTCTGCTCCCAATTAAAGACATGAACACTGCTCCCAATTAAAGACCTGAACACTGCTCCCAATTAAAGAGCTGAACTCTTCTCCCAATTAAAATGTGACCACTGCTCCCAATTAAAGACCTGAACACTGCTCCCAATTTAAGACCTGAACACTGCTCCCAATTAAAGAGCTGAACTCTGGTCCCAATTAAAAATGTGAACACTGCTCCCAATTAAAGACCTGAACACTGCTCCCAATTAAAGACCTGAACCCTGCTCCCAATTAAAACCTGAACCCTGCTCCCAATTAAAAAACTGAACACTGCTCCCAATTAAAGAGCTGAACACAGCTTCAAATTAGAAAACTGAACACTGCTCCCAATTAAAGAGCTGAACACTGCTTGAAATTAGAAAACTGAACACTGCTCCCAACTGGAGAAATTAATTCTGCTCCCACTGAGAGCACTGAACACCGCTCCCAATTAGAGAGCTGAACACAGATCCCACTGAGAGAACTGAACACCGATCCCAACTAGAGAGCTAAACACTACATCCAGTGAGACAGCTTAACATCACTGCTACTGAAAGAGATGAACACCGCTCCCAATTAGAGAACTGAACACTGCCCCAAATTAGAGAGATGAACTCCGTTCCTACTGAGAGTTGAACTCCGCTCCCAATTAGAAAACTGAACATTGCTCTCAATTAGGGAAATGAATTGTGCTTCCATTGAGAGAGCTAATAACTGATCCCAATGAGAAAGCTGAACACCGTTCCCATGGAGGTAGCTGAACACTGATCCCAATGAGAGAGCTAAACACTGCTCCAAATGAGAGAGCTAAACACTGCTTCCACTAAGAGAACTGAACATTGCATCCACTAAGAGAGCCAAACACTGTTCCGACCGTGGGAGCTGAACACCGATCCCAATGAGAGAGCTGAACACTGTTCCCACTGAGGGAGCTGAACACTGCTTTACAGAGAATGCTGAACAACACACCCACTGATAGAGCTGAATGCCGCTTTACTGAGAGATGAACACTATTCCCAACGAGAGAGCTGAACACCACTGGGAGAGACGGTTAGGCAGTAGTGTGCCATTTAGGTAAAATAAGATTTTGTGTTAGAACTATTCCCTCAATGCTAGTCCATCCTAATTTGTTTTGTGTGTGTAAGTGAGAGAGTGTGTGTGTAAAAGAGAATGAGAGAGTGTGTGTAAGAGAGAATGAGAGCGTGTGTGTGTAAGAGAAAGTGTGTTTGCGCATGTGTGTCTTGGAGAGCAAGAGGTGATAATCACCAGTGGGATGTGGGGAAGATTCTTCTCATGTCTCTTACACACACACACACACGTGCACGCGCGCACACACACACACACACGCACACACACACGAACGCACACATGAACGCACACACACACAAACAGGCACACACACACACACACACGCACACAAACACACGCACACACCACAGCCACTGGCCCAGCAGGTAGGGACTCCCAATTGGTCAGGTTAACGGGTCACCCCAACCCCCACCCTTCCCATAAACCACCACTTTTCCCCACCTCTGGCAGTTCCCCTAACGGTTCATTCAACTGTGGTCACCCCCAGTGTAACACCATCACTCCCTGGGTATTCTCTGTCACTGGGCAGAACAAGAAGGTGGGAAAGGGAAGCAGGGGAGAGAGAGGAAGAGAGAGAGGAAGAGAGAGAGGAAGAGAGAGAGGAAGAGAGAGAGGAAGAGAGAGAGGAAGAGAGAGAGGAAGAGAGTGGTGGGGCGGGGGGCTTCACTGGCAGCCATTGCTGCTGTCTATCAGAAGAAGCAGCAGAGAGAAACAGAGTGGAAGAGAGAGGGAGGAAAGTTCCCGCCGAGCCGAACCAATCAGCAGCACCAAGGCTATAGTGTCCACCGACTTCTCTGGGCTAGAGAGGGAGAGGGAGGAAGAGGGAGAGAGTTGCTCCGAAAGATTTTTTGTTTTCTAAAAACAGTGGGGTACTGGTACATTCACAACTTTTGGGGCGCACGTGTGTAGAGTGTTTAAAAGGGACAGCCATCCCGTTTGGCCATGCAACAGGTCTGGGACAAAGCTGTCTTTGAGGCGCACATAGAAGGTGTTAAGAACGGGCAAACTGTTAAAATGTCTGGAAAAGGCCAAGGAGGATATATGGGAGCCAAGATGCCCAACCAACACTTTGAGAGGTAAGAGAGGACTATTGCTGCAAATACATGCCCTAGCATACAGTACCGGTTTATTAGACATGGTATGTGTTATAGCATACAGTACCGGTTTATTAGATATGGTATGTGTTATAGCATACAGTACCGGTTTATTAGACATGGTATGTGTTATAGCATACAGTACCGGTTTATTAGATATGGTATGTGTTATAGCATACAGTACCGGTTTATTAGATATGATATGTGTTATAGCATACAGTACTGGTTTATTAGATATGGTATGTGTTATAGCAATTAGATATGGTATGTGTTATAGCATACAGTACCGGTTTATTAGATATGATATGTGTTATAGCATACAGTACCGCTTTATTAGATATGGTATGTGTCATAGCATACAGTACCGGTTTATTAGATATGGTATGTGTTATAGCATACAGTACCGGTTTATTAGAAATGGTATGTGTTATAGCATACAGTACTGGTTTATTAGATATGGTATGTGTTATAGCATACAGTACCGGTTTATTAGATATGGTATGTGTTATAGCATACAGTACCGGTTTATTAGATATGGTATGTGTTATAGCATACAGTACCGGTTTATTAGATATGGTATGTGTTATAGCATACAGTACCGGTTTATTAGATATGATATGTGTTATAGCATAAAGTACCAGCCTATTAGATATGATATGTGTTATAGCATAAAGTACCGGTTTATTAGGTATGTGTTATAGCGTAATGTACCGGCCTATTAGATGTGGTATGTTCTATAGCACGAGTTATGTATATGCCTAATAGATTATTTGATATGGTATGTGTTATAGCATACAGTACCAGTTTATTAGATATGGTATGTGTTATAGCATACAGTTCCGGTTTATTAGATATGGTATGTGTCAAAGAATACAGCAGCCGTTTATTAGATATGGTATGTGCTGTAGCATGCGTTATGTATATGCCTAATAGATTATTAGATATGATATGTGTTATAGCATAAAGTACCAGTTTATTAGATATGGTATGTGTCATAGAATACAGTAGCCATTTATTAGATATGGTATGTGCTGTAGCATGCGTTATGTATATGCCTAATAGATTATTAGATATGGTATGTGTTATAGCAAATAGTACCGGTTTATTAGATATGGTATGTGTAATAGCACAAAGTCCAGGTTTATTAGATATGGTATGTGTCATAGAATACAGTAGCCGTTTATTAGATATGGTATGTGTTATAACGTACAGTACTGGTGTATTAGTTATGGTATGTGTAATAGGACAAAGTACTGGTTTATTAGATATGGTATGTGTTATAGCATAAAGTACCAGTTTATTAGATATGGTATGTGTTATAGCATAAAGTACCGGTTTATTAGATATGGTATGTATTATAGCATAAAGTACCGGTTTATTAGATATTGTATGTGTTATAGCATAAAGTACCGGTTCATTAGATATGGTATGTGTCATTGCATACAGTACCGTTTTATTAGATATGGTATGTGTTATAGCATAAAGTACCGATTTATTAGATATGGTATGTGTTATAGCATACAGTACCGGTGTATTAGATATGGTATGTGTTATTGCATACAGTACCGGTTTATTAGATAAGATATGTGTTATTGCATACATTATGTATATGCCTGTTAAATATGGCATGTGTCCTAGCAGACATGGAATGGGAGGTTATGTACTAGTTTAATATGCCTTCCCATGCGTATCAGTACAAATATGAAACATTTATTTCTTCAAGGCAGGCTGGCAATCATAAATATTTTTTTCACCTAATTTCTGAACAATATACTACCAAGCCATACTGTAGTTGAATGGTTGGAAGGTCAGATATGAATTAGATATATTTCAGACAACCTGCATCCTCCTGCGGAAAGAAGAGGTGAAAAAAAGCGCTTCAGTTTCAGTCCTGTGAAAATCATGGATTGGGTAGATTGAGTGGAAAGGGGTGAGATCAATAACCTACCATGTTTATGCATGTCATTCATGTCTCTATGACTCAGACCTGTAGAGAAGCTCACAGGTAAATAGTGGTCAATGGATTTTCCCCCATGGATGGGAAATGGGGCTTCCTTCTGCTGAGGAAATGGCATAAAGCAAGGTCTGTCATGGAAACAAGCGGTGCTGAAAAGCCAAGAAATTAAAACTAGAACTGAAGAGCTTGAGACTAGAAGGTCTGCAAAAATAGGATTCTGTAGCGTAGGGGCTTTAAAATTCTTGTACCTCATTGGTTTGAATGTTGTCTGCAAATTGTGTTTTTTTTTCATATTTTAACAACCTGAATTGGGGTATTTGTAGAACTAAAAAGTTTATATTAGATTAATTGGAAGAAGACTGTCAATAATTACATTATGACAAAATTCAATGACAACAGAATGTTGTCATTTAGTAGTAGCTCAGTCTCAAACACACACTCATAATTGAAACAAAATAAGTTCTGTGCTCTTAGTAAAATAGACTGCTCTACAGGAAAACTAAAGCCAGGAAAACTAAAGACGACTGAATACATTAGTCTTATTATGTTAAAATTACTAAATGTTCCATAGTTAAAAATAATGCTAACATGTTAAAATAATGTATTATTTCTTATTCCTATGTGTTTCCTAAAACATTAATTTTGTTTTAAAGTTACTATGCCTTTATTGTTATATTATTATTCTACTGTGGAATTGGATTAAACTGAAAAGTGATTACATAGGTAAAGAAATGTCCCTTAACCCAACCCAAAGGATCAAACAAAAACCAATAAAACACCTTGATTCTTTCCATGACTGTGAACTGAGGCCTTGTACTAAGAACTTGTAATGAGATACAAGTGAGACATTAGGTAGTTTAGAAAATCAAGCAGTGTATTTGTTTTAAAATAAATCACTACTACAATTCTGACCACTATGGCCTTTAGTATTTACAAGCTTTAACCTCTCCCAGGCTATGGATACTTTTATTTGTACTTTAAACCAGTTAGCCATCTTTACACTTAATATTCAACAATATGTATCATAGATAATGTTACGAAGAGGACTTTAGGAAAGGGTAACAAAATATATAAATGTATCACTCCACGGTGAAATTAAATATAATTTGATTTTGTATTTATATTGATGTATGTTTGTCCTATTACATTATTATATTCTCACTAGTACAAATGTTACTGTGTAATTATAATGTTCAAACTCGTTCTTATATTCTCAATGATACAAATAATATAGCAACCAAGAAAGTATTATTTGACATAAAAATAAACATTTAACAAGTCAATGTCAATAAAGCATAATAGATTATAGCCTCTCCTTATGGAGGCACATTTGCTACATTAATCACATTAAGTGCACGTATGTCATTTCCAATACCATGCTTATTTTTAGGTGTATAAAGTTTAGCAGCATCAGTGTAATTTAAGTTATTATCTCTCTTCTCTGCGCAAAATTGAGCTTGAGTTACTTGTTGACTAACAACATATTAGCACATTCATCGTATTGGCTAATCATTGATATAATTTTACTGATTAAATAATATTTTCTCAAATCAAGTGGACTGAAATTATTATTATTTTTGTAATTATTTTGAGCTGTGCATAGTAATGCAGGCATTTAGATAGGTTGTTTTTGTCTTGCTGCGAGTAGATTTGATTCTAAACGTTAAAGTTGACTATAATGTAGTTGACTTTTGTTTTAACTTAATAAAAATTGTGCCCCAGTAGTTTTCCTGAATGAATTCACTATACATGCGTCTTTGTACAGGTAAATGAAGGTAAAAGCCCAAGCACTATATTAGTCTGTTAATATGAATATTACTGTCATACAAACTCAATAAACCTTGGTAAATATTACCATGTAAACCAGTAAACCTTGGTAAATATTAGAGGAGAAATGCACAAGTGTACCTGATTTTGAAAAAACAGACTTTAAGTCGACCTGATGATGAGATAGTTAAAAAAACATTATATGTTTTACAGCACAATGTAAGATGCACAGTGATCCACTATAAATTTGAGAGAAGTCAGTTAAGCTAAGCAAATGCCATTCAGCATGGGTTAAAGTCAACTCCGATTTTTAGATAATTTTTTAAGTGTATACAGCTCCGGAAAACACTTTTTTATATCCTTTCCAAAAACGTTGAAAAGGAATGTTTTGAGTGAGCAACAGAAGCGTTCAATTTGCAGTGGTCTCTGAATTTTAACCCTTCTGTTCCTCACTCAAAACCTTCCTTTTCTACATTTTTGGAAAGGAAAGAAAAAGGTGCAGTGGTCTCTTATTGTTTTCCGGAGCTGTATTTCCTTAAAGCGTACCTTCATTTTTTGTTATTGTAATGAATTTTAATTAATTGAATAGTCCTGTTAAGACACGGGTAGGTGATTTCTCTTGATGTTAAAATGTATGATTGTAATAGGCCTATTTGTTATGTATTGAGTAAATCTTTGCATTTATACCTCTTTTTTAGTTCCTCTTAGAGTCCTAAGATTTAATAATTTGACTGGGAACGGTATACATATCTTTAATGTGTGTGTTTAAATGTTTTTCAATTTGTTTGTCCAATGATTTCCATGTTTGTGTATGTGTTTGTGTGTGCACGCCAGTGCATGTTTGTTTGTATACGTGCATACTTGTGTGTGTGTGTGTGTGTGTGTGTATACGGAGAGGTGTAGGATCAAGCAGCCATATTTGTGTGTGTTGCTGAGCTAGGAAGTGAAAGGTTAGAACAGTCCTTGTATGGCTTGCCTGTCCGCTCATTCTATTTTAAAATAGCAAGAATTTATGTATATGCAGAGTCACGCCCCTGACACGTGACATTGTTTGTAGGGGTTTTGTGCCAATCAGTGAAAAATGACGCAGGGTGATTCCACCAAGTCTGTAGCCTATACTCAACATTATTTATTTTTTTATGCTTAAATGGATAATTTAGAAAAATGACTAATGAATATTTGTGCATGGATGGCAGTCTGTTCTTGTCCCTGTACAGCTTCCAATAGGAAAGAAAATGACTGCATTGTAACCCCAGTCATATTTATGAAAAATGACATTAACCAGTTTCTGTGGATTATGTAAATTATTGCTTTGTGTTTTCAGTGTCTGGGATTATCATTGTTTTTTTTAGGTAACATTTTATAGCTAATGTGCTCAAAGGAAGGGAAAATACATTTTTCGATCTATAAATCAATATTTTCCCATATATAAATAATAATAATATAATATATATATATATATATATATATATATATATATATATATATTATTTGATATATATATATATATATCAAATAATATATCTTCTAAGGAACAAAATTAATTTAATAATTAATTGATATATTTTTTAAATTTTCTGTGTATGTTAGAAATGTACACAAACAGGTTACGTACGTTGATATGGAATAAAATAATCCGATACTCCCCATAAAAAAGTAAAAAACTATTGGATTTTCTTGTATTAATTTAGGTAAACACTGACTTACTCCTCCACATCCACATACCGTTCATAACTTCCATGAAGTGTAATCCTCACCAGTAAACCGTGGCATGTCCTCTCGCTAGACCATGTTGAGTCAGATAAGTATTGATGTAACTAAGTCTTGCAGGCTTCAGAACACCTGTTACGTCTGCGTGTCGTAAAGTTACAGGCCACAGGTTCTCTGACTTAACATGAAGGAATCGCCCGTTCCTGTGGCTCCTTGCGATATGTAAAGGCTTTACACCTAAGTGGTCTTAGCATAACATCACGTAGCACAGTAACTGTACTTTATCTAGCATCACATTGCACAGCACTGCAATTTATTTACTTATATTTATCCATTGGTTCTAAAGTGCGCTCTTTCTCTCTCCCGCTAATGTTCTTCACTTTTAATTTTTTTATTAATCTCCCGTTTTCCACAAAATGTTTTTCACAAGTATAACATTGTTCTGTCTCTCTCTCCCTCTCTCTCTCTCATTCCTCTGTTACATCAATTTCTCTTTCATCCCTGTCACATGTACCTTTCTCCCCATCTTCCTCTCTCTCATCTTTCCCTCCTTATGATATGCCTCTCTCTCATCCCCCCTCTCTCAGCTGCTTGCATTATATCACACTGTCCAGCTTGTCAGCTTTGGGGAAGTAACCTCTGAACTCTCCCCTTAGGTAGAACTGATGTTAACCTCAGACCATTCTAGTTCAACCACTAAGTTTCCTCTCTCTTTCTTTTTGGTTTTCTTTCCCTCTGTTTCTCCCTGTCTCTTCTTGTCTTCCTCCGTCTCTACCTCACCTGCCTTGTCTACATCAGACCGTTGAACATACAGTCCCACTTGTGTCTGTCTTTCTTAGAATTGATGTGAGAAAAACGCCACAGAAAATGTATTTAGCAAATGACGCAGAGAAAAAATAAAATTACTTTTTAATTGTATTTTTATTCTCTTACTGCTGTTGCTGTAGTTGTTTTTGTATTAATCTTTTCCTGTGATGTAGTAAAACAGGAGGTATTCTTGGTTGTTTTTGTTGTTTAACCCCCTTCTCCCCCCTCCCCCTTAGCAATGCTGTTTACCATAATGCTTCATTAGCATTATTTTAGCAGCAGGATATTATGCTGGCAGCACTCAGATTTTCTTTATCACAATAAAAGCCATCATTGAAATTTGTGAGGCAATATAGTAAACAATCTAGTCTGTAAAAAAATAACAGACAAGAACAACATTGGAACGGACATTAAACACAAAATGTACAGACTTGATTGTTAACTATATTGCCTTATATTTTTCACTAATGGCTTTTATTTTGAAAAAGAAAATCTGAGTTAGCGCTGCTAGCATAATATCCTGCTTCTAGAAGAACGGTAATGAAGCCTCGAATGGCCATCACTACTCCTCCTCCATTATTTTTTTCAATAATGTAAATATTTGTATATTTAATATTGTTGTTGATGTGGATTTCTTGCTGTGTTGTGTTACTGTAGTTAAGGATCCCTGGACCATTAGACATAGTCTAAAGTGTACCTAAACACTCGTTCTAGCTGTCTCTGAAGAATGACAATAAACTTTTTTTTTATCTCTTAGTGAAAGTAAATAGTTTACCTAGTAATCCAGAGGCCAGGCTCTAAGGGAACAATATGCAAACATTTGCAAGTGCATCAGTTGTTGGATTTAGAAAATAACAGTAAGAATATGCATCACAATCTTGTCGATTTTACGGCGGTACGGGGTTAAAGCACATGACCTGAAACCAACATGCTGCTGGATCACATTCCTGAAAATTAGTAAACGTGTCCTCAGTCAACTTTCCTGGTGGAATAAGAGTATAGAAAACAATAAATGTATCTGCTTCGATGCCAGCTCTTACCTGCGTCTGCTCAACCACCACACACACACACACACGCACGCACACACACGCACACACTGCTCGATCCTATGGTCAGTTGGAAGGACAGTGCAAACAGACCTGGGGCCTGGCTAATTTTATTCCCCAGAAGTTGAACGGCAACACCCCTTCCTTCTCCACCTTCCCTCCCCTCTCCTCCCCTCCTCCCTCTCCAAGCCTGGAGAGTGACCATGTGTTCATTGCCGTGGTGACACATGGCAGCAACTGGGCTAGTCTTCATGTTAAATGGCTGAGAGGTCTGTAGCACTGAGTCGCTGAAGCTCCATGACCATGATGTTACTGACCAGACTGACGACGAAACATTTGTGTTCTCCCATGTTGTTTCACCATGTTTACAGAAACGTGTGTTCTTCCATGTTGTTTCAACATCTTTACAGAAACGTGTGTTCTTCCATGTTGTTTCAACATCTTTACAGAAACGTGTGTTCTCCCACGCTGCCTCTGTGACCTGCTCTGTCTAAAAGGGCATAAATTAAATAAGGTTTATTAGATCACTGGGGCTCTGGAGACATTCTAACCTGCTAATATAGTTTGATAGATTAATGATTGATGTTGTTGGAACAGGCTTGTGGCTAGGAACTTAAAGTTTCAGTTTCATGTTTCAAGTATTTATTAGTTGCATGCACAGGGCAAAGCGTACATACAAATGAGAAAAATGAACAATAGATAATAATAATAATTGGCATAAATGTGTACAGAGTGTGTGTACCCATATTTGTCCATTTGCAGGGATACATGTGTGTGTGTGTGTGTGTGTGTGTGTGTGTGTGTGTGTGTGTGTGTGTGTGTGTGTGTGTGCGTGCGTGTTCAGAAACAGTTCATTCTAGGAGGTGAGATGTGTTCCATTTACGCTCTAAGGATTGGGGCCACCAGTACTGGATCCATTATTATCCTCATTGCAAAGTCTGAAATAGAATTTCATTTGGGGTTGGAATTTCAGCGCACCTCCCGAATCGACTGGAATTGAAATAGGATCGACACTAACCCTGCAAATTAGGAAAATATAACATGCAAGACTATTGCTGTTGGTTTCAGGTCTTCAACACCTGTCTAGCTGAGAAGCACATGGTTATGCTTGGAGAACCAGACAAATATATCGTCTTTTATGACCATACTGCCGCAGTGCCATGCCGTCTTCATAAAACGGCTTGGCTCCCTACCATGTAGTTACACAAAGTATAAAAAGGGGCTCCATAAATAAAACATGATTGATTTATTGAACGATTTATCGATTGATTCATTGCTCCAGGCTAATACTGTAACACGGCCCTCGCCGCCGAGTTGCCTCTGGTAAAACAAAACTAACAGAAGCGACTAACAAGGCGTTCAAAATATACAAACAAAATATGACATCTGTATTTTGTTCAGCAGCGATGTTAAACTGCAGTCACAGTTGCTTTGACGTTCGGCTGGGGTGCATAAACATCTTTATAGAAGCATAGCAAATTAACAAATATTGTGGTCTACACAGAGTAGCTTTCTTGGACTGTAATTAGAATCTTTGCATTACGTAGTAGTGTTCGATTGACAGTTATGTGGTTTAATCTATGGGGGTAAAGGCCGGACTCTGCTTGGGTCTGTCCCACTGGTGCACGCACCTCACCCAGTTTCCACTAGAGATATGAAACAGGAACTTTAATCGCTCCATAGCTTGCCTGTGCATTTTCAAATGGGTCGACGACCGTGAACGAGGTCTCAGCGAACGCTGAAACCTGTTGTCTTTAGATTTCAAAGGATGCTGTAGTGGTAAACTTTAGCAGTGCAGATTGAAATGAGCCCCAGGATGGTGTATTCTGCCATGGATAATGTTTATGATCCCTATCGTAAAAATGTTGCTCTGGAGGTGCAGAGGGGGAAGGATATCCTTCCCACAGTTTCTATTTCAATAGTAGGACTTCATATTGTGTCATGGGGAATCAGATTGTAAAGGTGTGGAGTGTGTGGACTTAACAGTACTTAGTTTCTGGAACTTTGTTGAGAACAAGAGGATTTAAACGGGGCTTAAGTGATTGTTTGATGTGTTGGATGAGTCGGCATTGCCAGATACAGGTCTAGTTCAGCACCCAGTGGTTGGGGGGGGGGCGTTGTCACCCAGCATGCACTCACTGCAAAATATTTGTCTTGCACAGAAACACACAAGGCCAGTCTGGCAACAATATTACATATTATCTAAGATTAAAAGGGCTGTTTGTTTAGGGTCAAATTGGGCAATGGTGAGTGCAGGTATCTGTCGGTCCGTCTGTGAATCTAATGTGACATTGGATACAGTGTTTGACTATGAATTAGGTAGTGTACCAAGGTTAAGGTTTCAGACAACACACGGTGCACTCATGGGAATTCTTTAGATTCAGAGTATGACGGGTCAGCCATTTGGTGTCTGTCAGTGTGATTGCCACTGCAAGCTTCCCATGCTTTATTATACTTGTGAGGACAAAAAATCCCCTCAGGGATAATAAAACGGTTGCCCTTTTGGTGAAACCAGTGAGTGATGTGTCCCCACAAGATGAAAGGCCGCTTTCATCTTATTGGTTAGGTCTAAGGTAAACATTACAATATGGGGTTTAAAGTTAGAGTTAGGGTTAGTGGTTAGGTTCAGGGGGGTGGGCTTTCGTTGGTGTCCCCCATTGTAAAAGCTAAAATATGTGTGTAAGTATGTTTGTAAAAACAGATTTAGAAAGGCAAACCCCCCCCCCCACACACAAATTCCTAAAATGTGTGTTTGTGTGTGTTTGCACACATCATAACACAACAGTGACTGGGCCAGGCTCAGTTATTTCCACTGTCTATTTGTCATTCGCTCAGCCTATGTGTGTGTGTGTGTGTGTGTGTGTGTGTGTGCCTGTGTGTGTGTGTGTGTGTGCGTGTGTGTGTTAGTAATGCACAGGATGACTCCTAATTCCCAGTCAGATTTAGGGTCCTGACATATTTTTGTGTGGCGGGTTTTTTGACACAATTACACTTGATTTTATTATTATCAGTTAATATATATTACTGGAAAAGGTAGTCATATTTTCAGCTGCCAATTTTGATGAATCAAATGTCGTGGCATAGGTTAGCTGACAGAGAGAAACGTTTTGCTCCTCTAGAAAGCAGAAAACAACATTCTATAATATATTTTTGATACTTGAAAAGACAAATAAAAAGCTTATTTTTTTATTAAATCTGTACACTAGCTTTTTAAAAAGCTAGTGTACAGTTTTATGTGTATTATTGCTTTATTTTTTGCTATATTTTTGCTGTACATATTTTTTTCTTACTAATTCTCTCTACATAGTTGTAGTGTGCTATGCCACCATTCATAAGCTTATTACACTCACATATATCTATTTGTTATGTATATTATTGCCATACTTGCCATATCTATAACGTTCAATGCTACTACCCAGATTGCTGCTAGATTACAGCACTCTTTTAAACTGCTGCTTGTGTACAGTGTTATGTATATTATTGCTTTATTTTTTGTTTGGCTATATTTTTGCTTATATATTTTTCCTTCTTAATTCCCGCTACATAGTTGTCGGGTGCCTAGTCACAAGAATTTCATTGTGCAGGATGATGTGGTGTTACTTGGTGCATTTGACAGATAAACCTTGAAACTATTTGATGTGCCAAATAGTTTTATTTGTTCACTGACTGTCATGAAAAGGTATCATGCTCGCTAACGATAATGCCAGATGAGCCAGCTTGTCCTCAATTAGCCTAGCAGGTGTCAGGCCAGCAGGACTCAATCAGCCTAGAAGGGGTCAGGCTAGCATGGGTTGATTAGCCTAGCAGGGGTCAGGCTAGCAGGGGTTGATTAGCCTATCAGGGGTCAGGCTAGCAGGGGTTGATTAGCCCAGCAGGGGTCAAGCAAGCAGGAGTCAATCAGTCTAGCAGGGGTCTGGCTAGCAGGAGTCAATCAGTCTAGCAGGGGTCAGTCTAGCAGGGGTCAGGCTAGCAGGGGTCAGGCTAGCAGGGTTCAGTCTAGCAGGGGTCAGGCTAGCAAGGGTCAGTCTAGCAGGGGTCAGCCTCGCAGGCTTGAAATTGCTTTTTTAAATAGAATTAATATAGTTAGTCAGGTGGCAGCTGGCACTGCATTGCTTGTATGTGTTTGCGCATATAGGTCTGATGTGTGTGTATCGGTGTGTGTGTGAACAGCTGAGGGACGGGAAAAGGGAGTTTGCAGCACGTGCGCTCACCCCATAGGCCTCCCTCTACTTACATCTACAAGGAGAAAGGATACAGGGTGTCAAATATAAACCGCCACACGCGTCATAATGGCAGCAGGCTAATGCTAGCAAGCCAACGTCCAATGAGTTGCTCATTAATGAATGTGCAGCTCTCTGCAGGGTTCGCGTCTAACCAGGGGTGCAGCCAATGCAATTTCTGACCTAATGTAGTAGGCATTCACAGAAACCTGAAACTAGATCCCTCATATAATGGTCCTGACAAAAAGGTAGCAACATTTCTGGGCCTCTTCTGTACAGCTCGACCAATCCAGTAGTCATGGAGGAGGAGTTAAGATGGAGTGTCCAGTTGGTTACTTCTAGAAGAAGACACATCACGTCTTTTCCATTTCCTGTGAAAAATAGAATTTCCTTTTGGGCATGACCATGGTACAGGCATCAGAGTTAAGGTCGTACCATAATGTTAGTTTTAATGTGCGTCTTGTGTGTGTCAGATTATAGCTTTATTTAGAAACTGAAAACAGGTATATCAATTGAGGTCAGGACTATGCGTCATGTTTCACTTTGGCCTAATTTATCTGTTGGATTATTAATAATTATAACCAGGACATTATCACTCCATATTTAGCTGCCAAGCAAGTCTAAAGATCTTATCGGGTCATCTTTACAGCTTCTGTTGGGGCGGGTGGGTGGCGGGAGGGGGGGGGCAAGGTGGCGATGCGAGCACGGCCCGGGAGCGCAAACAGGGCAGGACCAAAAAATTAAGATGAGCTGAACTTCATGCAAGTAGCCTGCAACGTTTCTCACGGCAGACCGTAGCAGACCAGCCTCTACGTGAATGGCTCTACATACCTGGAACCATCTGGCATGCCCGCTTGATCTCGCCTCCTAGCTGGACTTGAACCCACCATGGGCTATCTGAATTATTGCATTATATTAGAATGAAGCGTAGGGGGCAAGCAATCCCCTTCACAACAGTGGTGCCCTGTATGCAGAGTGGTTGCCATAAAGTGTTGCTATAGATAGCCGGACACTTCGGGGGACCACCCGCCATGAGGGAGCGTCGCCCTGAATCCCATCATCCTGGAAACGCCCATCTTTTTCCACGTGACCTACCGACACCACCATTTTTGACTAATTTAGACGGCCAAACCACTGTGCTCTGGCAAGTCAGCGCGTTGGCGAGTCATTGGTGAGTCATAGGCGAGTCATCGGTGAGTCACTGGTGAGTCATTGGCGAGTCATTGGCGGGTCAATTGGTGAGTCATTGTCATTGTGTGGGATATCTGGTTTCAGCTGCCTCTCCCTGTGGGATTCTCCAACACAGGATCTCACAGGATCTATTTTAAAATAGAACAGAGTATTAACAGTCGGATCAACACCAGACAATAACACGCATTCACTATAAGGAACAGATGACCTCAAGTCCAGTCTGTGTATGGATTCTGTTCCTTGCTCTCACACTGACAGTGATAAAATCATAGAAGAGCTAGAGTAAACATTTTACAGACTCAGCATAAAAAAACAGATATGATAATAGGTTCAATAGGTTCACATTTGATCACAGATGATCTCATCCAAAGCAACTTACAGTAGCGAGTGTAATCATTTCTACACAGGACTCCAACCCACATACTTGGCGTTGCAAGCATCATGTGGGCTACACAGGAGTAAAACTTCACAAACTTTTTCTCAACACTCTGCCATCTCAGCACAGACACAGTAGATAGAAACAGCTGCCTGGTCTAGGCATAGCTTTACTGAATGTATCAACAATAAAACGTGACAGCAAGGATGCTCAAATGTTATGTCAAGCAAACTCATAACTGTTTGAAGCACTGCTGTTAAGACCCTGAATGCTTTTATTGACGGCGTCGTATGACATGTGGGAGGTTGCTTCCTTTTCAAAAGCTTCTGCTAACTGTTAGATGTACCAGCCTCTGAAGGTACTTCTGCTAACTGTCAGATGTACCAGCCTCTGAAGGTACTTCTGCTAACTGTTAGATGTACCAGCCTCTGAAGGTACTTCTGCTAACTGTTAGATGTACCAGCCTCTGAAGGTACTTCTGCTAACTTTTAGATGTACCAGCCTCTGAAGGTACTTCCCAGTTGGATTGCAAGGGTCAAACAGAAGTTCTGACCCTTAATGTTTGCATACAAAACCTGAGTCCTGCTAGATTGCTGAAATATACTGTATATACCTCCTTTGCTTTCCATGAAGATGCTGTCTATGATGTATTTCAGTGGCTTGCCTCTTCGTTTTTTTTGTTACACTTTTTACACATAACGTGCTAATAAATTAAGCTGACAGACACTTGCATGTCAACATCTAACATGTTTTTTTTCTGAATGTTTAAGTTGTGACTAACTATAAATCTATTTTTGGATCAAAATAACTAGGGCAGACTGTCAGGTCCTGGCTGGGGTCCTCTAGGCACCTCTATGCGCCTGGGGGCCACAGTCAGGACCTGAACTCAGAGGTGCCTTTAGGCATCCCTGCGTTACTCTTTTCAACTCTCAGCTGCGTCTTGTTGTCTCTAATTAGGGACCCGATTTAAGTTCTTCTGTTTTCCTTTCAGTTGTATGGAGTAAGCTTTGTGTTTGCTGCCCTTCAGTTTACAGTTTGACTCTCCTGTTGTTGTTTTCTGTTTGTTTTTTGAAAGAACATTAAAAGGATGTACTTCAGCTCTGCGCCTTGTGTCCTGCCTCTGAACCGTGACGCAGACGAAAAGGTTTTCGACCCCAACTCAACGTGGATAGTGATGGTCAAACTACAAGGTCAATGACTAAATCAACAGTACAAAAACATGTAAAATTGTGAAAACAAAAATTGCAAGGATGTTTACAGCAGGGCTCTCCAACAATTCTGAAGGTACACGCGGATTTCACATCTAACTGTCTTAAACTCATCTCTCATTACATTCTTATGAATTCAACATGGCTCCCACTGGTGCAGCGTGGTGACGCCAGGCCGGGGTGCAAGCTGTCACGCTCCCCACCGCCCCACCGCCCCCCCGGGACGAAAAATGACAATGTGGTATTTACGCCTCTGAAGCTGGTCCTAGTGTAGAACAACCTCACAGCCGACGTCTAACTAAGATAACCACACAGAACAAAATAACATAAAATAAAAATATTAAAAAATATTTTTCATGGATGCCAAGCACGGCCCCCCCACCCGCCGCGGGCCCTGGTGCAGCCACGCCCCCCTGCACCCCCCCGTAGTTACGCCAGTGATCGCTCCACACAGTTGATCCTTCAGTTGCAAATACTGATAACCATATATTTTGAGTTGATAGAAATACTTTGAGCTTTTAACTTTCCCCAAAGCCTTGTCAAAACTGAGAAGTAGCCTTACCCGGTTCATATGATAACTTAAATGCACATTAACTTAACGATCAGACAGACTCTTGCATTTGATTTCTAAGTTTGAAAAGCTAAAAGGTTTATAATTTACACACTTACATTTACACTAACTTAGGTCACTGGTGTACCTCAATTACTCAGATAAAATATTTTTCTAAAACTCAGAACGCCCTAAGGACGGGTACAAAATGCCATCTGA
This sequence comes from Esox masquinongy, assembly GCA_016801175.1. Classification (NCBI taxonomy): domain Eukaryota; kingdom Metazoa; phylum Chordata; class Actinopteri; order Esociformes; family Esocidae; genus Esox; species Esox masquinongy. Next base: position 164,889 of record JACXGI010000068.1, on the reverse strand, counting down.
TCAAGTTTAACGACCCTTCACTTGACGTCTTAAAGCTTTAATTACATCTGAAAGTCATGAACGTCAATCATTTTTATTATAAGAAAATAACACCCACAGCGAAGGCTGGGTCGGATGGGACCGCGTGCCACGTCATCGAGAGAAGGAGGGAGCAAGGGCGGAAGACATACAGGAAGTGAGAGAAATATGGAGAAAGAGAAAGGTAGAGAACAGGAAGATGGCAGGACTAAGACCCATGGCGCACCATGATAAATATGATAAATGATTCGGACGTTCCTACGCCGAGCCCGGTCACGAGGGGGAGCACGGCGGGCAGAACGAGGGATGGACGGAGGAGTGCGTGGAGCATTCCTACGGCCTAGTCTTCGAAAACTAGTGAAACCGGAGCACCCTGTGTGACACTGCTATCGTCCTGTCGGCAGACTGATCCGCCTGTCATTCGGGGTCACTGGAGAGAGAAGCAGGGGTCGACGGGTCGGAGGGGAACTGGCAGAGCGCGGCAGGTGGCGCGGGCCAGACCGAGGTACAACACACGCCGTGCGAATGTCTGGCAGCGTGCTAATCCGGAAGTCACGGCGATGAGCCACGTCGGAGTGTGTTTGTGTTGTTTGTCTGTGGTCGGTCTGTTAAGTCAGGTGGGTCGAGTTGCTTGACCTTCTAAATCAGCCCCTAAATCAGTATTCCATGTCTGCAAATGGGCTTTGTTCCAGGGAGGACCCGAAGCACAACCCGCCTTTACTGACCGCGTGCGATTACCCAATCCGACTACATTAACACAGGTGACAGTGATTTGTGCCATATTAAGTGACAGAATGACACACTGTAAGGATATATTGCGTTGTTTATTTTCGTATTTGTTTTACTCCCTTGTATTAGTTCCCCTGGATGGTTGGAGCCTAAATATTGTCTAATCTCCAGTCTTGTTGGCACAGTAAGTCGGCCTGTCTCAGACCTGGTTCCAGAACGCTGTTCGAAATCTTTTAAACCCTTTGAGTGTCTGTTTTAGCCTGTCTCAAGTGCTCGGGGGCTGGGGCTAGAGGGCTGGAGGGCTGGAGGGCTGGAGGGCTGAAGGGCTGGGGATGG
>JACXGI010000068.1:139187-163706 GCA_016801175.1 Esox masquinongy | reverse complement strand
TGTGTTGGCCCCATTATAGCAGGCCAGCTCAACTAAAGTATTTGAAATTATTTTAAAGTGTATCTGAACCCAGGTCTGGCCTATCTGAGCATGACACCAGGTGGGGGGTATAAGTTATCAGTCACGCCAACACCTCCCCCATGTCCTCCTGCTGAGTTCATAATCTGATTTGCCAGCAGGTGTGTAACTTAGAGGAGGGGGTTAATAGATCGCCATTTGGTAATTTTAGATACGACACAGGCCACCACATCATTAATGGAAAACGATGTGTGATATTTGTCACGGCGATATCAGGGGAGTGTCACCTGGCCCCTATCGACCTATAGGGAGCGACTGAATGGCACTCAGCCAATGGCCTGCTTGCGGGGTACCAAGACTAAAGCAACAATTTGTAGAGCTTGTTGACAGATAACAACAGGTCATCTTTCATCCTGTGCCAGTGCTTAAACAGCCGGGGGCTACTGTGCAATATGTTCTCAAAATATATGCGGGAGGGGTTGGGATGACGACACAAAAATTCTGCAATCCGCTGAGGTCTGCACTCTTGGAACTCTAATTCAACTACTGATAGGCAGAGTAATCATTTTTTTCTCTCCAAAAGAACAAGAACTCCTCAAAAGATAATACATTAAGTTTGACTAACTTAACCATATACTGTAGGAGATTTCTTTTGGCCATGCATGTTCCGATACGTTGCCCATGTCATCAGAATTACTCGCTTTTAAACTTGGGATTTCAGCGCTAACTGAATTATGATAGTGAGTTTTGTTTTAGTCTGTATTCTCACTAATGCATATATACATTTCTTTTTTACCCTTGTAGACATCCTTAGTTGCACATCGTTAAATGGGGGTGATAAACCCTAAACACTTTCAGGTATCCAGGTTCTGCAAAAACACATTTCCTTTCACCAAAGGCATGGGCGTCTCTTACTTCCCAAAAATGTGTTTTCCCCTACGTGGTCCCACTGAACTCAGAGGTTTTTATTTCCCGACCGTGGTGGTGGCACTGAGCCTGTCCTGTAGAAACCTGTACTCAGTTGAGTAGAAACAGCCGGCCAAAATATGTATTTTTACCAGGTTTGTTGATCTACATATTAACCTAGAGTAGAGCTTTGGAAGCCACAAAGCCCCGGAATAGTAAGACAGTTTGACCCAACGGAATCATGCGAAAACAAAAAAAGAACTATTTGACAGACTGGAAACAATTAGCCTAAAATCTGAAATTCACAGAAATGTGAATGCTACCCTAAACAGAGAGCACATGGTGGCACACAGCGACAGACAAAAAAAAAGGAAACCCTTGACTAATTGCCTGGCTATTGACAGAGGTCAGCCAAGGCAGAGAGGACAGCTTTCGAGAGAATATGTGCACACTGCCTACAAAATAAGGTGGAAATGGAGCTGCACTTCCTGAGCTCCTGCCAAATGTTCAATATGACCATATTAGAGCAGGGCCGCCAAGCCCAGTTCTTGGAGAGCTACTGCACCTTTTATAGGATTTCTTTCCAACCCCAATTTTGCACATGTGATTTTATTAACTAGTTGAAATGGTAAATCAGATTAGTCACAACTGGTGTTGGAGACAAAACCTACATGACGGTAGATCTCCATGAACTGAGTTGGGAAGCCCTGCATTAGAGCACTAGAGACACATTTCCCTTAGATTAACAGATACAGACCCACAAAGAATAGAAAATCAAATCAAACATTGATAAACTCCCTGTTATGCTATACGGCAACATGCAGATTTGTGACTTTTTGCCATAACAAAAGGGAAACAACATTGGGAACATAATCGATTTTAAGGTCTTTATTTCCCTTTATTTCCAGTTATACACGACTATTAACAAATATTTACAAGACTAGATAGCACATGATATAACATCTAAATGTCTTTATCCTTCTTTATCTTGTGTTTAATGTTTATTTAAAAGCTTATGTTCAATTTTAAATTCACCTTGGTTGAAATTATCGCTTTCTTATTTTTCACTTGCCATTTGCTTTGGCAATGTAAACAAGTGTTTTCCATGCTAATTCCACCCTTTAAACTGACAATTGAAGCGAGAAAGACAGAGAAAGACAGAGAGGAAAATGCAGCACAGCATTATTGTACCAGGTTCTCTCTTGCTCCACTCTGGCCTCGGTCCCATTTTGACACTTGGTTCTACACAAATGAAAATCAACATGGGATTTCTCCCAAATTAGTTTGGAAGAAGGATGGGAATTAAAAGGGACAGGTGGCAACAGAAACGTTCCCGCAGTCCACGGGACACTGAGGGACACGAAAACCGACTCTGGCAGGCAGTCTGTCTGTCGCCGGCCAGTCCCAGCTGTATCGTCTTTCAATAAAATCACAGACATGGAGGGCCATGCCAAGTTCTGCCGTCCTGCTCCCCACCATATTAGCAATGTCATTAATGGCACACTTGTATATATTTCTTTCCTCATTCACAGAAACCTTAGACTGAATTGATTTCAATGTGCAGTAGATTAGTATTTTGGTAGGGAAATTGTAACTGGGGCCCCAGACTGATGCAGTGGTCACTGCCTCGCCGTTAGCAAAGTCATCAGGAGACCAGGGCTCCAATCTGGCACTCGCTCGATGCGCTCTAGTAACACCTGGCGGTGACCTGGGTGCCCGTGAGCGCAATTAAGTGCATTTCTTGAGCGAGCGGGTGATAAGAATGTAATGCGACATCTGTAATGCGAAAGACACATCTCGACATTGACTGTCCTGGGCCCACTGGGAGTTGCTGGAATGAAGCAGGGCCTTAGTTACAAATTGTACATCACCAATTGTGAGAAAATCTGTGCAAAAGTAAAATAAAAAAAGAAAATCTGGTATCAAGGCTTTTATTCGGTGGCTTAAGGTGTGGAATAATGTGAGGCCTATTCACCACACTATTGCACTTCAGTAAAATTCCACTTAATAATAATATACATATGATTTATTTATCACGTGACATGCATCTGGCTCAGGAGAGATGAAGATTGAGACATGCCTTCCCCTCATAGGAGTGTACATTTTGTACCTGCCAAGCATTTGCATAATGTAGCAGGCAATTATATCCAGACCTACTTACAATAGTGAGTGTACACATTTCCGTACTTTCTCATACCGGAGCTCTGTGGGAATCAGACCTTCCAACCTTGGCGTTGCAAGCACCACGCTCCACCAGCTGGGATGTGACCAAGTCTGGTACGCCGTTCCAAAAAATAACCACAATTAGACAAACAAGGAATGTTGTGTATCTCCATGGAGATGCGAGGCTAATATGAACCAGCCAGTGGAGCCACCTGTTGAAGACCGGCTGTGATACACCTTAGGGCTAGAACCGAGGCCGTAGTGGCACCCTGGCACTGGAATGTAGTGCTTTCTACCAGTGTCCCCAACTCCAATCCTTGAGTTCTCCCTGGCAGTTCTCCCCAGCAGTCTGGGGGAGCTACGACAAAAATGTGTGCTGCACACACATTTGTGGGGGGAAATGGAGGACCGGAGTTGGGAATACTGTACGGTGTTAGACTGCTGTCCCACTCTGGAGGAAATAATTCACAACTTTTTGGCACGTGACTCACAACCTCTCACGACTAAAACACCTACAGATGATCATGAACACAATTACTGAAGCAAGACAACCTCATTATTATTTCCATTTGTTATAAAACGTTGCTTGCTTTCTCTCCGCGGGAGATGATTCATGACCCAGCTCCTGCAGGCGTGATCCGCATACGCCACTTTAAATCTGATCATCGACTGGCAGGGATTTATCGTCAGGGTCAAAAACGCTTTTGATTTTGCGGCTTTAATATCTTCTCATGTGTCAATTAATGCCTTCATTGAATGTGTTGTCTCTGGAAATGCTGGAAATAGCACACAGCTAGCCAGGAGCAGCGTTATTGACTCAGATGACAAGTTTGGTTGGCGGGCCTCAGTGAGTCACAGACAACCACCCATACACTTTGCATGACACGCACGCACGCACACACTCACTCGCACGCTCACGCACGCGCACACACAGCTCAGACAAACAGACAGACAGGCAAGCGCGGAGGTAGGCCATCACCAGCTTGACTGACTGACTGACCGACCGACAGGCCGGCCGAGAAGCAGACAGACAGAGAAACACCAATGACTGGAGTGGCACGGTGTGTTTGTCTGGAGTAGCAGGCTGGACTTATTTAAACTTAACAATCACCACACAGTCCGGGTGTGTGAAATGCATTGCATTTTATTATGTGTGGCCCTATTGTTGTCGGTCACGAAGTGTATCGTGAGGTAGGCCTTACCCACTTTGGAATGTCATGACGGAAAGATTTGAAAATAAAAGCGTCTTTGAAAGCTATTTCAAAGTCATCAAGCTTAACCAGTGATATTTTCAGCCAAATGTTTCTCCAAAATGAGGTGTTATTATTTATATCTATTTCAGGCGGATTCGTTGATGTATGGAAATGTGGTCAGTGTGGTCATAAAATTGGAGGTTACTTGCAGAACAATACAAAATATAAATAACCACAATTTTTACTTATCACATACAAATGATATCAGATGTTGCAGGTGTAGTGAAAAACTTAATTCACTGCATGAGGAAAAAGGCTATTTTCAGCTTAGGGGTTAGATTTTAGGTACATTTTACCACTGGGGTTAGAATTAGAGTCCGTTTGAAGTTCAACCATTAGTGTCTAGGTTTAGGGTTAAGTGTACAGTTAGGTTTAGGTTTTTGGGGTTAGGATTAGGTCTGGCGTTATTGGTTAGGGAACATAGGAATTTAGATGAAAATAGATTCCCCACAAGAATAGAACTTCCTAATATGTGTGTGTGTGTGTGTGTGTGTGTGTGATATGAGTGAGGGAGACTGTTACAAAACAATCAGCTTACATCACTGAAGGTGAAGTGCATGATATCATTCAAATGATGACAATGGTCTCAGTTCAGAGACCGACTTGAGGTGACAATGCTGGTGGTCGTGTGTCCTTAGTTTAACATGGTCTTAATGAGATATCATTCATATGAAAGCAGTCCCCTTCCTCTGGGCTCCCTAATCACGGCGCATGGTCCTGGAAAAAATGCCCCATCGTCAGAACACTATTCCTGGCCACTGCAATCATCTCTACTGCTATCGGCTGTCACATACAGACGCGTGTCAGGGACGAGGTGGATAGAGGGATAGAGAGACGGAGAGAGAGAAACGGAGAGAGACTGAGGAAGAGCGCAATGGAGAGAGAGACAGAGGGAGAGAGAATGAGGAAGAGAAAGCAAAAGAGAGAGCGAGAGAGAGACACACAGCGAGAAGGGAGAGAGAGAGAACGATAGACAGAGACAGAGAGCGAGAGAGGCAGAGAGAGAAAGGGAGAGAGACACAGAGAGAGGCAAAAGGAAGCGGTGACGGGGGTGACAGCGACAGTGAGTGCAGGGCGACGGGGGTGACAGTGAGTGCATCGTTGGCAGCGTTTCATTTAAAACCAGGCATGTTAATGGCCTGCTGGGCGACCACAAAGCACCCATGTGGGAAAACAGGGACGGTCTGGACTACGCTGGTCTGTCAGTAAAAGGGTCGTGACCCCAGCTAAAGAGTCTCCTGCCATATTAACCCTAACAGTAATCGATGATCCCAGAGTGGGAGAGAGACGCAGGACAGAGGGACCAGGGGAGGGGGCCGGTGGGTTGGTGGGGCGGGCTGATGATAGCAGCTATTAAGTAATTGGTTGTAACTGGACCCAAGTTGTGAATTTATTCTCGCTCTGCGATGCCAAGTTTGTTTGCATGCGTGTCTAGGGAGAGGACTTGTGTATGTGTGTGTCCACGGGACGTTTCAGACACAGCTGTCAGCGACTTCCCACGGCAAAGATAGAGGGGAGAGGGGTTTTCAGCCCCCCCCACGACCACTCCCCAGTCCTCGCAGTTTGCAATCCAGCCAGTCCCTCATTCCAGATTGTTAACTGGAGATAAAACCGCCTAATTTAGTTAAAGACGTTTTAAGTGCAACATGCGACATAGGCTGGGCCTCTTGTAGATTCAGCTGATCTACTGGGCCCCCAGTTTATTGAAGTTGTCCACCTGGCTTAAGTGTATTGGATAATTTAAAAAAAATGCGTAGAAATATAACTGACCAAACTGAAGTCCCCATATATGTAGTGTTTTTTTTAATGTTTATGTTATCTTTCTTATGTGTTAATTCTATAAACAATTGCCCTTGGTTGACATTTTTTAATGCTTTTCACAAGCATGTTTTCATCCATAAACTGCTTTGATTTCCTCAATTGTCCATGCAGTGTTGTGAATAGGGGATCATCACACTGATATTGGCTGTGCACGGCTTCAAAAGCCAACTGGGTTCAAATTGTGTTGGTTTCCTTTCCGACACCTTTAGCATTCGATCTAACCCAGCTACGCTGCACATGGACTGGGTTTTCACTTTTTTAGTATTTGTTCTTGTTACTAGTTCCAAGCTGGATGAAACAAAGGCAGCTAAATGATTTGGAAGAAAAAAAAATACTATTTGAACCTGGGTCTGATAATATGCAGCTCTATCCCTAGACAGTGATTATATAGAGGCATATCCAACGCATTCTGTCCACTAGCTTCCAAAGGGGATGTCTCACTTACACTGGGTTGGCTTTGTTTCCTGGTGAAGTTTCCATGGCAGCTGTTAGGAAGATCACTGTTTGTCCTCACTGTTTACTTTGATTTGCGTTGATGGCTGTTTGGCGGTTTTTCTCTTATGAAAGTATCCCAATGGCTTCTGGGAAGGAGGAACCGCATAAATTCGGACCATATATCTTGGAAGCGCATAACTTGGCTGTCAAAATCCCATCTTGTCGAGTGAGTGAGTGTGCGTGTGTGAGTGCACCCAACTTCATTGTCTTGCTAACGATTTGTGAAAACTGTAAAAGTATGATATAATTTCAAACAGACAACAATTTTCATGCCATTTTGCTGGTGAGAGACAAATCTGACTTCACATCAAGGCTGTGGTAGCCTGGTCTCAGACCTGTTAGTACAGCATTACCAACTCCTATGGTCATTGTCCATCGACAACATAGGCACATCTAGGAGCAGGCTGCAATACAGCAGAATCCAATTGACAGTTGGAGTAGCCCTTAATCCATCTTAAAAACCAAAGTCAATAACTGACGTGTCCCACTGAGGAGTGAAGCCAATTCCTCAGACAGCGATGGAATAAGAGTGCTTTTTTTGGGGGTGGGGGGTGGATAAGAGTGCTTATTAACTTGAGTGCAGCTTGACAGTAAGAGCTGTGAACAAATTGTCCCCCAGGTCACGCTCTCTCCCCTCACGCCACTCCATTCGCACTCCTCCCATCACCACACATCTGTCTTCCCAACCGCAACCCCCCCGACACTGAACGCACTCTCTTTTTTCCCCTAACTTTCCCCCCATTCTCGCTTTCCCTTTCCTCCCTGTCACCTTCTTACCTTTTCACCGTCTCTCATTATCCCACCCTCTCTTTCCTCCCTCTCCCCTTCTGCTCTGAATGGATGCACGCAGGCTGCCTGACCCAAGGAATCCCACTCATCCATGCCCAGGGCACTATCACTTTCAAGGAATGCATCTCGTCTTTAGCAGCGGGAGGGCAGGGGGCTGCCAGGGAGAGAGGCTGGAGAGGCCTTAAGCCTTATGTCAGTCAGTGGGCATAGTTTTCCATGTCTGGATAGTGGGGACGGTGGGGGTTGGAGTGGTGAAGGGGAGCGGGAGCAGGTGGGCTGGAACCAGCGTTCTGATTGGCTGTGGTTGTGACGGGATGTGATTGGCAGTCGTCGGGTGACGGCGTTGACAGATGGTAAAATGCTACGCTTGCTTTGGCCGGAGAAAGAACAAGTCAGGCAGAGAAAGAAGAAAAGAGTGAGAAAAGGAGGAGAAGAGGGAAAGAGGGAATGAGGGAGGGAAGAAAAGAAATAAGGAGCAAGTGAAGGAAGAGGAATGAAAATGTCACCATGTATTCCAAAAAAAGCTCCTGTGTTGCTGCCTGCAAAGAGGAAAGATTATTGAGGTGAAGGAGCAGCTCTATATCAATTAGGGTATAGACTATACCATCAGAGCATTTTAAAATATACTGTATACATCAGAATATATGTTTGAAATGGCTGCAGTGGAACGCTGGATTTCACCCATTTAACTAATTTAACTGTGGAATTTCATCAGAGGAAAATAACTGCTTTTAATCACAGTTAACAGCTAAAGAAATGACATAAGATTATTTGTTCTCCATAGCGGGATTAAATCTGTAAATACATTTTACTAGAAAACAATAAGCCCTGACTCCACTGTTATAGCCAAAGTGATTGGTTTACTATAAAGTCACAACAAGAAACTAGGGATTGTCCTTATGTAGCTCTCTATGAGCAAGTACCTAAACTTTACCTTTCCAATCAGAGGGAATGCTGGATTTACAAGCATATCTGTCTGGTTTTAACCAACTCTAAGATGAAGGCTATGAATTAAACTCATAATCCAATCATTTTAAAATATTCTCTATAAATGACAGAAGCTATTTAAGTTTTCCCATTTCCCATTTGATTTTAAACCACTAATGATTTGAATGCCATTAATTTTAATTTACCCCATTTTACATATGACAATTTTCCATCCTGGGTGGCAAATAGCTTGTCGGTTAGAGCGACTGAAAGGATGCTTGTTTGAATCCTTTGCAAGTAGGAAAATATATTGATTTTTCTATCAGCAAGGCAACACTAATTGACCATGAGTGACTTCAAATAACTGCTGATCCCAGGATTTGACCTCCCTCTCCAAGGCTCTGATCCTCTCACTACTCCTCTAAACATCGACTGTCAACAAGCTGCAGGTAACTGGGCTGCTTTTCTTAGCTCTTGTCAGCGCGTACACACACATACACACAAACACAAACACACTCACAAACTCTCACACACAGCCCTTGTCAACACTGCCATATAATCTCAAACCGCAACAGAACATTCGATACAGCAAAGAAGTAACGTATCAAAAACATTTACTGTGGTATGAACTTGTTCTGTGCCTTGAAAAATTGGCAGAAGAATGAACTCTAGATATGAAACAACAGATGTTCCATTTCTACCAAAACCGTTAACCTGAGGAAGGTGTTGTATTTATCTATTCGACTACATTTTTAGCACATTGAGTACTGGTCCATTAAGAATCAATTCTTATTATTTTTTGGGATAGTTGTTGTAAGCTTACTACTTAATTACTTAATTGTGCTTAATTAGTGAGCTCAATTAAATGTAAATTATTTGTTTCGAACCTTAACATACCAAAATGTTTAAGTTAATTTTAAACTATATTTTCATAGCACTCTGAATGCCACTTCCCACTTCCACTTAATAAACTAATTAATAAAGAAAACCATAATTCCACTGTGGTTTAGCCGGAAGGTACACACACACACACAAATGCCCTTGGTGTTGAAAACAGTTGTGGCCCAGCTGTCTTCCACCAGGGGACTTCATTTGACCTGCGAGTTTCTTTGTGACCCCAAAAGTCCATGTTACACCTTCCTAATAGCTGGTGGCAGGAATAAGATCTACAGGGTTACTGTGTTTCTGTGTATGTGTGTGTGTGTGTGTGTGTGTGTGTTCTCTACTGGGTGTCAGTAAAAGACAGTGAGGACATGATGATTTTATGTGTTGAACTAACATTGCTTTTGTTGCTAGAATGAATTAGAGCCTTTTAAAAAAACTTAGCATGACCACACACAAATAGACACAATCACAGCCCCAGACCCCAGCCCAGTGGAGCTCCAGTCCAGAGGGGCCCGTCCATGTATCTGTGGCCGGGACGCCTCACCCGTTCCTGGGCAGCCATAAATCAGAGGCCCCCCTCAGCTGTGCCAAATACCAAGTGGACGCTGGAGCCCCATGAGCTGCAAACTTAGCCTCTAGCATCCTCAGCCCCTAGCCCCTAGCAAAGACCACCCTCACCCTCCTCACTCCGTCAGACTGAAGAACATATATATATACCTCAGCCCCAGGCCTCACTCAACTCAGTGTACATGACAAACATGTGATGAGTCAGCGACAGACAGTAATGTGTCGAAACTGATGAAAAGTTTAATTGGGGCTGTGGAATGGGACTGATTGGTTGATCTGTGGGTGTGTCGAGGCACACGGTTAGCCTTGAATTACATGGACCCATTGATCAGTGACTTGGGTCATGAGATTGCAATGAGCGTGTGTGCAGGGTTTTGTGTGTGTGTGTGTGTAAGAGACAGAGGCACAAACGGTGTTTTGGCTTACATGTGTGTAAGAGATGTTTGTTTCACCTCATGAATTGTTGTTAGCTTGTGATTCATTTAGCGACAGGAGCTTTAACAACTCAGATTTTGGTTTACCTTCCATCCTTTCCGTCTGCAGATTTTATATCGTCTAACTGTGGGTAGCCAGACATGAGAGAGACACTATAGAGCGATAACACAGTTGGGATTTAGCTATTGGAGAATGGTGCCCTCATATGGTTCAATAATTTATCCACAGAGGGTACTTCTACATGGCAAAACATTTAGCGCCATCTTGTGGAATAAAATATTTTCAAACAGAGGTTATGGTTAGGTTGTTCTGCTTTGGGCCAAGGGCCTAATATAGGCCCATCTTTTATTTGGAATTAAGTTGGATTCCATTTTATCTGAAAAACAGTGAAGAATGTGAATGGCTAACCAAAAGGCGGTTATTCTGTCGCACCCCCGGACGGACGGTCTGTGCTGAAGTGGAACAGATGGAGTGACTGTAAATCTGTTGCATTGTGGCACCTCGCGGGGAATCGGATGCTTGGGCGCTTGGGAAAAAACCCGCTAGTTCATGAGAACTGGAAGCCAGTGCGCAAAAGTGGTCAATGTCACTAAATTAACTCCTCACAACTAGGCCTAAATCTTCACAAAATTGTATTAATTATAAAGCTTTTGATGAAAAATAAATAAAATTAGCCAAAAGTCCAGTTTAAGTCATCCGCGTTTTGATTAATTCTTATAAAGGCTTTAAAAATATAAATAGGCTCCCCCTGACCACTGTTCTTGCAAAGTAATTCATGCACGTCTTCTAAAATGTGTCCCGATTAAATCGTGACGCAGAATGCCAATATTTCGCATCCTAGGTATCTCTGCTTTATGTAGAATTTCATTCTTAACAAACATAATGTAGAAACTGAGATTTAGTGATTAAAATTCAGAATACACATCGCCTAAACATCAAACACTATCGACGACTACTGTAAATCTTTAAACATTTTAACTGTGATTGTAGCCTACTGATATACTTGAACTGATTTCGTATATATCGGATTGTAAGCCTGGGCTGATTTAAGAAATCAAATACAAACATTTGAAATAACAGCTTTGAAGAGGCTTTACAAAAATGTCCATATCTAATGAAAATACAGATCAACTACGCCTATAGGGTATATTTTATTATGTGAATAATAACAATCCCTATTTTTAGACTTTTTTGGTTTGTATCACACAAGCATTTTTTTTCTTTTTACTTACGTCCATGCGGAATCTTTTCCCGGTAGAACGACCACGGTTTACTACTCTCCACAGCCAGTGTTCAAGTTTGCGGGTAAGCTATGATCTATTGCACATTTGCTGTGGTCGTAAACTAAATATGGTAGGCCTATCGTGTATTTGTCAAATAAAATTACAACGGAAGATAAGCATCATATGTTCGATTTATTTTTGATTAATTTCAATGTATAGGCTATATATGCCAAAAGAAATACCTTACATTTTGCCAAAACCAATTCCGTCACATAGGAACTACCTTTCTAACACTTTTTACACTTTATATTCTAGGCGCAAATTAATAGACGAACGATTAAGTTCTTCGGATTAAAGCATAATTGTTATTAAAAAAGTATATTAAATATACCTACTAAAAATAAAATGTTTATTATTATATATTATGAATAATATTATGAATAATCATTAACATAATCAAAATAATAGCCTAATATCATTATATACAAAATAATAAAAATACATGTATTTAACTAAACTTTTTAAAACTAGTGTAAAAGAAAGAAGTTATTGGGCTTAAACCTCAGAATAATATTTTCTGTGTTGTGCCATATTTAGGATAAGCCTTGGGCAGCTAAATCCGTCACTCATCTATCCACTCAAGACACTGTCCGGACCTTTTTTAAAACAAATAGCCTATAATACAAAATAATAATGAAAATATGTATTTGGGGAAAAAATAGCCTATGTCTCCCAGCGTTAATCCAAGTTTATTATGTTCTCATGAGAGAGTTCTAACAATGCCTACCTTGGCGATTGCATGAGGTTTTTTCGTTATTTTCTTCTGCGTCTTCCGGATTCGTCTTTAAAGAGCAAATTCACAGCTATCCGCCCTGTTGTGCCACACTGCGAGGGCCGTAGACGTGAAACGAACTACCCCAGCTCTGAGTCGGGCTCAGCAGACCAGCAGAAAGAACTGACTATACATGTAGGTAGCTAGACATGCTGCAAACAGGGATTTGCTAGATGCATTTTAAAACCGACTACTGCCGAGTCTACAGAATTCCCCACAAATTAAAAACAAAAGCCGACTCTTCGAGAACAAGTGCACAAAATAGTATCTCAAAGATACAGTAAGTCAGTCACTTCCAGGTGGTTAGGCTGTAGCTTAGCTGCTGGCACAGACACTTTGCAGTAGGCGTCGGAGGGTTCTGGCTATCAGCCGGCTAACTAATTATTAAGTAAAAGCTCACTTTAACTGAGCCTGAACTCAGCAGAAAAATTAAGTTGGTTAATTAGATCTCATAGTAATAACTTGCAGGAGAAAGCAAAGAGACAAATAGAGTAAGGCTACAAATAGGAGGGATTACTACAGGGACTCCCAACTTGCGCTTGGACCCCATGTGAGTCCCCTTGAGAAAGACTAATTCAAGCCAAAATAACCAACAACCTAAAAAACATACAGTAAAAAGTCGAAACCAGTCAAAAGTTTGGATATAGTGCTGATATAGTGGTGGAATGAAAGTGATATAGTGGTGGTATATTAATGATGTAGTGATGGTATATTGGTGATATAGTGGTGGTATTGTGATGGTGGTGTTTTGGTGGTGTAGTGCAAGTGTTTTAGTGATGGTATAGTAATGCTATAGTAATTGGGTAAATGATCAATGGGTGGCAAAGTGTTGATATCATGGTGATAGAATGATGGTATAGTGGTGAACAGGTAGTGGCAAAGTAGTGATTCAGGGGTGATGATACAATGATTATATAGTGGTGGAGTTATAATAAATATGACTCTTATTGGTGGAAAGGCAGGGGTGTAGCGGCAGAGACTGTAATGACATATGGAAGGGTGGGGCGGAGGAGCTGGTGCACAATACGGCACAGTGCCATTAGCATGAATGTCAGAAAGCATGTATCCAGAGCCAGTTCCTTAGCTAGAGGTCACAGCACAGTCGTATGCTGTCGACAGCACCATTGCTAGCGGGGTTTAACACAGAAACGACTCACACAATTCAGCCATTGTTTCAGGTTGGTGTGACTTGATTTATTGATAATCAACAGTATATTTATGAAAAATGTATGCGCTACCACTCTTCCTTTTTCCCTCACCTCATACAGGCAGTGTGAGTTACGCAGTCCATTATAGAGTTACGGCTACACAGCTAAGATACTCTGTGCTCATTTGTTATGCAGTCAACACTCATTGCAGTCACAAGACAGGCACATAACAGAAAGGACAGACGGGCAGATAGTGGTTACAGTTATCTATCAGGCTACGGAGGAGCAAACACATACACACACACACACATACAGAGCTGTGTATTTTTTGTGATGCAGGAGAGGAAAGAGGGAATGAAAGAAAAAAGTGAATGAAAGAGAGTAAAGAAAGAGCTGAGAATTACCAAGATTTTCTTTTAAACTAAGGATAGAACTAAGGATAGTTTTTTTTTTTATTTAATACTTATTTATTTACACTTAATTTTTATTTAGTTATCCACATTTGTGTGAAATATTATTTGGACACTACCTAAGGATGCAGTCTGGGGCTTCTGCAATGAACAAAATCCTTTTTGAAACCTCCCATTTTTGGCCTGGATGTGTATTATGATGTAAGAAATTACACAATGCATCTAGAAGGAAATCTAGCCAAATAGTTATTTAATTAAATATACAGTACACAGTTTTCTTTCTTTTTTCTTACATATTTATGTTATATGAACTATTCCAGTTATTGAAGTGAATAGGTCCCCACAGCAGTCTCTGAAGGAAATAGTAATATATACCATTTGAATGCCCTTGGTCCTCACATTCATTTGCCAACACATACAGTGGATATAAAAAGTCTACACACCCCTGTTAAAATGCCAGGTTTTTGTGATGTAAAAGAATGAGACAAAGATAAATCATGTCAGAACCTTTTCCACTTTTAATGTGACCTATAATGTGAACAATTCAATTGAAAAACAAACTTAAATTTTCGATGGGGAAAAATGAAAAATAAAAACCTTACAATAACCTGGTTGCATAAGTGTGCACACCCTCTTATAACTGGGGATGTGGCTGTGTTCAGAATTAACAAATCACATTCAAACTCATGTTAAATAGAAGTCATTACACACCTGCCATCATTTAAAGTAGCTCTGATTAATCACAAATAAAGTTCAGATTTTCCTGACATTTTCTTAGTTGCATCTCAGAGCAAAAGCCATGGTCCGCAGAGAGTTTCCAAAGCATCAGAGGGATGTCATTGTTGAAAGATATCAGTCAGGAGAAGCGTACAAAAGAATTTCCAAAGCATTAGATATACCATGGAACACAGTGAAGACAGTCATCATCAAGTGGAGAAAATATGGCACAACAGAGACATTACCAAGAACTGGACGTCCCTCCAAAATTGATGAAAAGACAAGAAGAAAACGGGTCAGGGAGGCTTCAAGAGACCTACAGCAACATTAAAGGAACTGCAGGAATTTCTGGCAAGTACTGGCTGTGTGCTTCATGTGACAACAATCTCCCGTATTCTTCATATGAATGGGCTATGGGGTAGGATGGCAAGACGGAAGCCTTTTCTTACAAAGAAAAACATCCAAGCCCGGCTGAAGTTTGCAAAAACAAACATCAAGTCCCCCAAAAGCACGTGGGAAAATGTGTTATTGTCTGATGAAATCAATGTTGAACTTTTTGGCCATAATTCCAAAAGGTATGTTTGGCGCAAAAACAACACTGCATATCACCCAAAGAACACCATACCCACAGTGAAGCATGGTGGTGGCAGCATCATGCTTTGGGGCTGTTTTTCTTCAGCTGGAACCGGGGCCTTAGTCAGGGTGGAGGGAATTATGAACAGTTCCAAATACTAGGCAATTTTGGCTCAAAACCTTCAGGTGTCCGTTAGAAAGCTGAAGGTGAAGAGGAAGTTCACCTTTCAGCACGACAACGACCCAAAGCACACATCCAAATCCACAAAAGCATGGCTTCACCAGAAGAAGATTAACGTTTTGGAATGGCCCAGCCAGATCCCAGACCTGAATCCAATTGAACATCTGTGGGGTGATCTGAAGAGGGCTGTGCACAGGAGATGTCCTCGCAATCTGACAGATTTGGAGCGCTTTTGCAAAGAAGAGTGGGCAAGTATTGCCACGTCAAGATGTGCCATGCTAATAGACTCCTACCCAAAAAGACTGAGTGCTGTAATAAAATCAAAAGGTGCTTCAACTAAGTATTAGTTTAAGAGTGTGCACACTTATGCAACCAGGTTATTGTGAGTTTTTTATTTTTCATTTTTCCCCCTCAAAGATTTCAGTTTGTTTTTCAATTGAACTGTTTACGTTATAGGTCACATTAAAGGTGGAAAAAGTTCTGACATGATTTATCTTTGTCTCATTCTTTTACATCACAAGAACCTGGCATTTTAACAGGGGTGTGTAGACTTTTTATATCCACTGTATATATTAATACCTATAACATATTGCCTTTTATGTACATATAATAGAAATGCATCTTAAGTGAATAAATGCGAATCTGTATTGTACATATTCTTTAGGAAACGGAATACCTACTGTCAACATATAATTGTATATACAATATTACTGTCAATGTGAAAACGGGTTAAAATTAATTATAAATACTACAAGGGTTAAAATTAAGAGACCATTGTAAATTGAATGCTTCTGTTTCTCGGTCAAAACCTTCCTTTTCAACTTTTTTGGAAAGGAAAGAAAAAGGTGCAGTGGTCTCTTATTTTTTTCTGGAGCTGTATATTTGTATATATATATATTTTAAAGGACATGGATGTTATAATTTATTAGTCTTTACTAGTATCCTACTTTTTATATGAATTCTGAATTCATTACCATATATTTTTGTCAAATTCACCTTTATAGGAGCTAGATTTCCAACATTATATGTTGAAGTCATTTGGCAGCCTAATTCAGGGTGATATGCAGGACCAATTAAGGTTAAGTGCACACATGGGCTCAAGGGCACACATGCAGATTTTTCACACTGCCAGTTTGGGGATACAAACCAGCGACCTTTCTGCTACTGGCCCGACTGGTTCAACGCTCTAACCTTAAAGCTATCATATATCATGAGGCCCGACATATTACACATTAACACTTATTACACTACAGCGTGTTCACATGCAGCCTGACAATGCCAGTGATCCTGTCCCATCTTATTATAAGGCATACTAATTATAAAGCATGTCCACACAACACCGTCCTGTTCACACTGTTACACTGGGGAATAAGTTGTCCCATAAGCAAATACTACAAGTAAGGCTGGACTAAGTTTTGTTTAAAAAGAAATATGTTAAAAAAGGAAAACTGCATATTATTTTATTTTATCTCGTATCTGGTTTGATTTAGTAAATAATTGTTAAAAGACGTCTTCCACGGATTTTAATTTCCACGTCCGAATATCAGGCTTGTTAAAATGCGTCTGTAACTGCAGTTAGACTGTAATTCTACAATAATCTCTACAGTAGTGCGCTATAGTAGTGAGCTATAGTATTACTATATAGTAGTGATCTGTAGTTATGCTCTAGTATTGATCTATAGTAATACTATAGTATTGCTCTATAGTCTTGTTCTATAGTAGTGGTTCATAGTAATGCTCTATATAAGTAATCTTCAATAGTGCTTTAAATGTACAGTACAGCTCTATAGAGGCACTCTACAGTACTGCACTATAACAAGTACTTTATAGCACTGTATAGTGCTTCATAAAAGGGTTCCATATTGATGCCCTATAGCAATACACTATAGTAGTGCTTTATGTGTAGTGCTCTATAAGTTATATAAATAGTACTCTATTAGAAGTGCTTTATAAGTAGTGTTGTATAAGTAGGGCTTCATAGTAGTTCCCCGTGATTAATGATGTATCGTAGTGCTCTATAGTAGTGATCTGTAGCAGTGATCTATAGTAGTGATCTACAGTAATGCTCCAACTAATGCTCTATCAGCAGCGTTCTATAAGCAGTGCTCTGTTGATAAGGTTCTATCAGCAGTGTTCTAAAAGCAGTGCTCTATTGATAAGTTTCTATCAGCAGTGTTCTATAAGCAGTGCTCTGTTGATAAGGTTCTATCAGCAGTGTTCTATAAGCAGTGCTCTGTAGATAAGGTTCTATCAGCTGTGTTCTATAAGCAGTGCTCTGCTGATAAGATTCTTTCAGCTGTGTTCTATAAGCAGTGCACTGTTGATAAGGTTCTATCAGTTGAGCCCTGTAGAAGTGTTCTATAGTGTTCTTTTGCAGTCTGTTTTCTTACTTCTTAGTTGTTCTAAGGGTTGAGAACGTCTGATTTCAATTTTCTCTGGGTGCCATTTTTCGACTATTCCTTTTGCCCCCGGTGCCATCCTATAGTTGAAAGAGAACAGATACTACTTGTACTCTGAGCTGGCTGCCGCAAGGAGAACCGAGGCCATATTTGTCTATTACGGGATGTGTGTCAGAACAGTTGAGGGACAGTATTTTTAGCCGTGAGTCACCGGTTGCAGTGTTTAAGTGTATATGATCCGTCAGCATGCTTGTACCGACAAGTGGATGACTGTGTACAACATAACCCAGTGGCTGGGCGCCTGTCAAGTGGCCAAAAGAGGTAGCGGCTTAAACACTTACCCTAACAAACACTGCCTTGCTCTCACTAATACTTACCCAACGCCCGCGTCCCTACCGTTAGGTACCGTATGCCTTGGGTATAGGTGCTCAAAGCATCTTGTGCAATTATACCGTGTCCAGTGTCTCCTTCATTTGTTTTGTGGTGTGATTCACTGAAACGTCGTGCTTCTGTGGTGTGACACGCCGGGGCTTAATTTTATTAAACCCGCATTCCGCCATTTACGCAAATGTGCATTTAGACTGGTGTTGGGTCGTTGTCTGAAAACCTACCAGGACTAGTAGGTTTACAGCCATCGGTGAAAGTGGGCTTTCACTTTTATAAGTGTGTGGATGGGTATTGGATATAAAACAGGCGGGTTCCCATCCCGGTTTTCTTTATCTGTATACTGATTCTCGTTTAATAAACAGCTTTGTATGATCTGGGCCTTAAAGCATACAGTCTGATCTGGTCAGATAGAGACACAGGGAATCACTGTGACATGACGGGCAGTTTTATCTTGAACAAAAGGACAACTGACTGGTGCAGTTGTTATTTGTGTGCTTTTACAGCTTGCGGGCCGTAAATCAGGAGTTGTTTTTTTACAGATGGCTAGTTATACTACTACAAGGCCATTTTGAGAAGGAGTTGCCAAAGTCAGACCGGCATTTAAAAGGACAGCTGCTGTGGAGTCCTAAAGTCTCAACATCACAGTGGGCAACTAGACTCAGTAAAAACTAGTGTGGCATTTTAACACAAGGCTCTGGTGACGTGGCGTAATGGACTTCCATTGTAATAAATGACCGTCAGACCAAAGGCACGGTGATATAACACGGTAATGCGGCAGGTCAGAAAGATGTTAGTATGAGGTCATCTTGTTACCATGAAGTCAGAACAAGTTAACAGAGGAGCACGCTTTGGTGGATACTAGCAGATCAGAAGTGTGTAATTTATTCGCTTATTTAAGTAAAAGAAAGACAATTTCTTCTGCACTGTCAGTGTGCATATATGCACATATATTAAATATATATAAGATGCTACATTTTTTATTTATTTAATCTGTCAAAAATGCATTTAGAAAAATTATTGCAAACTGTCAGTATGTTGCTGCTGATTAAAATTGTGTTATCACCACCACAAAATCCTTTCACTGGCCACTCCATGTATACCACATGACTGACATCTGATTTAGCCCTGACATGATGGCTTTATGATGTGGAAACGTCCGTCACCGTGAGACCAACTGGCAACTCTTCAAGCCAATAACACAACCGACCAAGGTGCTAATCCTCAAAAAAGATTCAGTTGCAAAAATCACATACATTAAAATGTCTCACACATTTTCCCATTTCCTGAGGAAACCTCAGTAATTTCCTAAACCCTCTTCATATTTCACATCTGGAATCCAGAGACTAATTAAATGAAAAATCTGTGTTTTACTTCCTGAAGCTACATTAGTCACGTCCACCAGTGTCTAATGTTCTTGCTGTAATTGTTCCTGACATTTCCATCTTCCTGACTGGTTGAAAGGGGCGTTTCATTAACTTTAAGTGGTTGGCAAGTCGAACATTAAAAAGTTTCCTAGTCACGGCTGGCACGTGAATGCGGCATGAAACCACGTTCTCTTGCTGACCCTGCCTACCCCGAATCCAATTGGCCTCTGATCTTCCAGTTCAGAGTCCAGGTTATCGGCTGGTTGTTTCGGGGCTGGGCTGTGTCAAGATTTGATTGATAGCATAAGAGGCTAAGTTTAGCCATGTGGGCACATTCATCAGAATACGTCAGGACAGCACCCGGTCCGCATCAAATCGCAGCCGGCAGGGCTCTGGGTTTTGGGGTTGTGCTTTGGTATGTGGATAAGTGTTCGTATCTCCTGCTGGTGGGCTGCCATGTGGACTGCAAAAAATGTTGTTCCTAGCCGTTCCTTTGTTATGCAGTGTGTTGCAGTGTTCCACACAAACTATAATTTTTATTCTATTATATAATCTTTCTTTCTTTTAAGCACTAAGTCCCCAACCCTCTGATTAGGAGGCGTGGTTCATATCTACTTTCGCTTACGTTTGTTTTCCCTGGTCAACTACAGCACCGGCGTGTCGGACGGCAATGACAACAAGCCCCACTCAGTGGGCAGCGGACAGGATCAGCTGAGTGGAGCGGGTGGTCCTCACCAGAACGCCCAGCTCCTCCTGACCCCTGCCAGCCTCCAGCTTGCCCAGCTCCAGGCTCAACTCACCCTCCACCGTCTCAAACTTGCCCAGGGTGCCGTGGGGGGAAACCCCAACGCCGCAGCTGCCGCCAGTGTCCTCAATCAGGTCTGTAACTACCTGGGTTGGTTTAACTCAGAGATTGTCCTCTCCTGTCCTCGGGGGTGTGTGTGTGTGTGGGGGGGGGTCTGTTTGCTGACACACCTTTGCCCTAGGCCAAGCTAACCCATAGTTAACACAACTCCATTAGTTACCTTGTCAACCGGCAGAGAGGGAACATCAGAGGGTCATGAGACAGCCTTCCTGATGTTCGAATTTGTGCAGTTTGCTTAGCCAGGCTGTGGGAAAGTTGCGACATCAATCAGGCCCTTGAGGACTGGATTTGCTCACACCTGGTTTATTGGTTTACCTGTACGCGATTGGACTTTTATTCTGAAATGTCAAGCATTAAAAACCTTTATTCTGAAAAGCACATTTTAAAAAAATTGATTTCTAAATCTTGGTAACTGTCTCCCTGTTACAGGTCCTCTCCAATGTGGCCATGTCCCAGCCTCTTTTCAACCAGCTAAGGGCCTCGGCGATGGTCGGGAATGCTCAGGCAGTTGGGGGTGGTTTCCACTCTGGTGCCCTAGCTTTCCAACCGCCTCCACCACCGCCGCCACCCCCCAATGCTGCCATGGGGACATTGGTAGGGTCCGGATTCAACCAGAACCATGGTAATGTGAGACTGAACCATTTCGGGGGTGGAGGTGTTTCAGGGAACCAACAGCAGCAGCAACAGGCCAACCAGCATGGTGGATCAGAGTACGGTAAGAAAGCTGAATCAACATACCCTTCCGATGCGGATAGGCATCTTCAGTATGGCTTTCTGGAGGCAACGTCCGCAGCGTCAAGTAAAGTAGGAGACGGACAAGGGCAGTATGTGCCGGTCATGACTCAGGCCAAGAGTACAAACCAAGGCTTTCAGATGGACTTCTATGGGCAAAGTGATCAGAGCCAGCAACAACAAGGTGGATTCTGTGGTGGGAATCAGAATGATCCGAACATGAACGCTTTCAACGAGCAGCAGTGGAAAAGCCCAGCTACCAGGAGCCACGCAGCGAAAGGCATGGACTCGGTTGCCAATATGGCCACAGTGTGGACGGCAACTGGGAAACCGTTCCGTGCCAGAGGGGAACTGTACAACCCCGAGGAGCCAACTGCCGACCCCAAGTTCAACCCCGACACTAGGGGTGTTACGTCCTCCTTTGCAGCGGGCACAGGAGGCACCCAAGGGTTTCCGGGATATCACAAGCGGCCCCAGCATGGGGTAGAGGAGACCCTGTCTACAGGTGGATCCTTGCAACTGCACCCTCACCAGCTTAACGACTACCTGGCAGTGGCACCTTCCCACCTGCCCCACCAGTGCACCATCTGTGAGAGGAAGGTCTACAACCTGAAGGTGGGTGCATGGGAGGGAGTGAGGATCACTGCTAAATGCCAAACGAGCCCCTCCTTCCTCCAATCCACCCTTGGTTCTCAATTGAATGGTGCCCATTCACACGCGATCCTCCGCCATTTCTACCAGTTTCTTAATTTCACCGGGAGCGGAAAACCAAACGCAGGTTTTTTGAATATTTTAAATAGATATAAGCGATATATATGGCACAATAATTCCCGACACTGTTCAGTGCTCGTTTTTTACTTGAAGTGAAATTAAGTAATTAAGCAAATACTGTATATTTGTTACATTCTCTTATAATACAATATATCTACACAATGTCCCACGAAAGGTAGCTTGTGAACTAAAAATGTAGCTGAGCCAACCAGTCAATTTCATACACAGTGAAAGTGTGTTTAATATGGTTAAGAATGCTGCTAACCAGCGCCGCCCACTCAACATTGAACATGTTCCATCAAAAGCTGGCTAACTAGCTGTTTGTGTCAGAGCTAACTAGCTGTTTGTGTCAGAGCTAACTAGCAGTTTGTTTCAGATGTAGAAACAAGATATTTGTGTCAGAGGTAGCGGAGATGTTCAGATGGTAACATTTCTGGGTGGATCTAAACTGCTAGCTATATACTATATTTGTTGGCAACAGGAAGTGATCTTTGACCTTCCATTTCATCACGTGTCTACAGACAAGGGTATATTCTCACTGCAGTTATCTGTGGGGTGTGTGTGAAGTGAATGTGTCCTGAGTCACATTGGGAGGTGACGACCGACAATTTATATTTTCACCTGTTTACATGGAAAAGGAATGTACAGTCTGTCTTCGTTAACCTTAACATAATTAAAGTTGTTGTGCGAATAGACCCATGCTGGTTACTTTGCTACATACCCTTGAATGGGGGTGTGAGGAACCGCAGTCTGTGAGCTGTAAAAACATCACAGCACAACAAAGACTACTACCATCTTCGCACTTCACACTGACCTGAACCA
Organism: Esox masquinongy; assembly: GCA_016801175.1. Lineage (NCBI taxonomy): Eukaryota > Metazoa > Chordata > Actinopteri > Esociformes > Esocidae > Esox > Esox masquinongy. The sequence continues at coordinate 141,023 of JACXGI010000068.1, read as the reverse complement.
TACTGTACTGGCCAGGGGTAGCTCTTTTCCACTCTCCTTCGGTCTTGCTTGGATCGGCTTGCTATTATAAAATGGCTAATGGAGTGTTTATTAATGCAGCAGTCGGTACGGGCAATTGGCTAATTAGTGTTTGTGTTGTAGTGATAATACTACAGTACCGCAGAACCGACTGCAGCTCCGGGTTCCGGTTTTCTGCCGTCTTGCCAAATGGGGGCAGAGAACTGTAGTGGCACTCCTACTGTATTCCACTGGCAACAGCAGCTGGCTTCGCAGCACAACCAGATCTGACAACAGAAGCAGTTGCTCTCTGCTCCGAGCCCCTAGGTAAAAGGCTACTGTTTTGGGATTCAGTGGCTGTCTGTCTGACTCGGTCTGGCCGGCTGTGTGTTTTCAGGACTGGGACCAGCACGTGAAGGGCAAGCTACACCTGCAGAACCGTTCCCTGTACTGCGACGGGTGAGTCGATGGGGTTTCAAAAATCAGTTTCGACGGCAAACTGGGGCGCCTCTGTGTGTCCTGGAAACAGCTGTTTGCCTGGGTGTCACTGTTGAGTCATGTGGGCCAAGCGCGGTCCAGTCACACTGTTGGTTCGCGGAGACGGCTTTCTTTAAATGTGTTTGAGGTTTGATCTTTGTTTTAAGTGTCTGTGCCTTAATGTGCTGTGTTCTTAGAGTAATTTTCAGTCAGATACAAGCTAGTCAAATATTGTAACACTTCACAATAAGGCGTTTTTATAAAAGGTTCAGAATTACATTATTCATTTTTTTGTAATTTGTGGAATGCATTATAGAGGATTAATATCATGATTATTAACCTGTTATAAACCTTTTATTAAGGGGGTATCAAATTGTAAATTGTGACAAAAAAATGTTATAAAGTGAAATTTATTTTCTTGTTTTGCAAGTTTATGCAGCATACTCTAGTTTACATTTGATATGTGTTTGTTGCCTTCAAGCCACATGCAGGTTGAAACTCTTCCTTTCATGAATATTTTAGTTAGTATGAATATTTTTAGTTAATATGAATATTCCTTAATTAGTAACTCAGTTACTAGTACTAGTTATAAGTGTTAGTTTCTGAAACTAACAAGTTTAGTGACCATATTCTTGTGACAATTTCTCTACCATCCCTCCTTTCATGCCTTTTCTACATCGTTATTTTATTAATATTTTGTTTGAAAATATCCCAAAAGTGCCATGGGATTTCATTCTACACATACAGTCTTTTACATTCACAGCCTTAATAGATCACGAATATGAGACTTGAGCTCCCCTGTCACAAGATACAACCAGCAGACACGGATATTTGAGGGGAGGGTAGTCCGTCAGTCAAGTTAAAACTAGCCTCCGTTTAGCGCCGCTGCACAAGACGCGTTACGCCGAAACAACGGTGTTGGTTTTACACCCATTCAGTCACAGGAATGAATGGGACAGCATACAACGATTTAGCCTGATGTCACACGTTTGCTTTGCCATTAACTCAGCAAGACAGCTGAGTCAGTGAGGACAAAGCGGCGCAGCGGAGGCTAATCGTTCTGTCAGTCGGGAAGTTAAAACGAGTCTTCTGTGGCGCTGCTTCCATCCGCAGAGCTAACACTGCAGCAGGAGCTGTCCACTACGGTCCCACCGGGTTGTCTGAAGGATGCCGAAACACCCTCGGAGTGAATAACTCCATGGCTTACTCTGCTGCCGCCAATCACGGTAGGTTGGAGTGTGTGTTTCTGGGTGTCAGTGAGTGTGTTTCTCTCTTTCTCTCTCTCTCTCTCTGTGTGTGTGTGTGTGTGTGTGTGTGTGTGTGTGTGTGTGTGTGTGTGTGTGTGTGTGTGTGTGTGTGTGT
>JACXGI010000068.1:106017-139087 GCA_016801175.1 Esox masquinongy | reverse complement strand
ACGGTTAAGTGTAGGGTTAATGTTTGGTTTTGGGGTTAAGGGTTTAGAGGGTGTCGGGTTCAGGGTTAGTGTTAGCAAAAATAGGATTCTGAATGGGAATGGGTCCTCGCAAAGATAGTAAAACCTGAAATGTGTGCGTGTTTTTATTTCACAGGCGTCAGGTTGGAGGTCGACGTTTTGGGTGTTTTTTAGAGGGGAAATAGTGTATGTGCAAGATATGGGATAGATGGGGGTTGAAAGGTTTCTAATTTTAGCCTGCTGGGTGCATGGATCTGGTTTTAGATTTTGCGACATACAGTGTGGGGATTAGAGCACCCAACCTTTGTTACAAGCATAGAAACATATTTTACGTTGGTATAATCACACAACTAGAGAAGCTGGTTAGCCTATTAATTTGATGAGTCGAAAAAGACTAAAGAAATTAAATTCAGCTATTTTCCACATTTGCACCATTACACTTGTAGCCTCAACTGATGCGTCCAATTCTGTACGGTCAATTCTCCGTCTCAGCCGTTTATTTTCCACCTCTTCATTGCACCCTGACGCCTTTTGGAGGGTGCATTTGTTGTTTTAAAGTCTGACTTTTTATTTTTTATTTTCATGAAGTTGACGTGCATCTATGTTAAATATCATTGCAGTTGCCTAAAGTTTTCTTGCCGTTCTGTTTAAATGTTTGACAAAGCCCCCACCATTATTTCATACCGCCACTACTTGTCTTGCGGGGATGCCGTACCTGACCGCATCTGTTTAATTCACCCCTGAGGATTAGTGACTAACCTGCCTGTGTTGATATTGCTTTGATGCAGCCCTTATATACCATTTACAAAATACAGAGAATAATGTTGTTAAAATACTAGTACGTAATGTGGTGTATTTGTAGTATTTATTCAACTCAATTTGTTTCTATTTTTGTGGAAGTTTCAGTAGACCTACTGAGTTTGAGATGTGTAAAACTCGTGTTTTTACACTACTTTCTAGGTTTTTGAAAATACAATATTATTGTTACTACTCAATTAAACTAATATTAAAGTGTTTTTCAGAATAGAATTTCTTAAATTGTTTTTGAAAATTGTGAACTACACTAGTCCCTTCAGTCTAAGGATGACAGTGAGACAACGCCAATTAACTCCAAGTTCCATTTTCAGTTTTAAGCCACAAAAACTTCCCATGGTTCACAGCCCTGTATCTCCTCCATGTTTTTTTTCCAGATGTACTGTCCGGAGCTAACACTAACGTGTACCTACCAGCCGCACCCTTAAAGACTTATTCCATGTCAGGGGCTGGATTTACCCAACTCCCACCTGGGTCACAGGTCAGACAAATGTTTTTGCTTTTGCTTATCAAGATAAGGGACTACGTACATGCTACATTATGCAGCTGTGTGTGTGGACAGATTGTACAGTTTGTGGTATTTGAACTAGTAAAAACAAAAACATAATGCCAGGGTATATTTTGTGGTTAGTAAACAAAATATTGAAAAGAAAATCGCACTAAAATAAAAAAGGTGTTAACTATGACAGTCATAATTGAAAGATAAAAAAAAGTTACTTTCAAAACCTGCAATGAGTTTTTTGTTGCCGGGTGGAGGTTATTATGTATGTGCAAATATCATACTGTTTGCAAATCACTGTTTTTAATATGTTTTAAAGTTTGATGAAGTCATCCGTTAGAACTTTCAAACTCAGTGTAGAAATGCAACTTTTTCACATGGACACTGATATTGTGCTGTAGATATTTTAAAATAAGGGTGATAAGCAGTGGAATTTCCATTACAGAATACAATATGTGGTTTATAATTATTTTCAAGAACCATATCTGATCTACCATATATTGACTGACGCAAACTTTTGTTTTAGTTTTACACTGGCTTTCATCCATATCTCTTTTGTGTTCGGCATAAGCATTTTAACAGTGTTTAAGCTATAACTAAGCTATGTCTAAGCTGTTCTGGCAGATGGAAGTGGGAGGACACCAATGGACCAGACAACAGGAAGCTTTTGTCTTTGCTCGACAACTTAACTCCATTAAAGCTGATATTGCCGGCTAACTTTGTAATTCGATGCCTGTCTTGATACGTTTGTCTAGTGACCGGATTTCAGCTTCTCTTCGGAGATATATTGGGTCCAACATATGTTATTACTTCCCTGGCACAGTACAGTATCTTGACTTCGGCAAGATATATTTTGATCATTTTCCATAAGTCAGTGGTTTATTTTTTTTGATAAATTTGGAGCATTGTTTCTTCTATTTATTTTGAACTGATATCCTCCATAAATTACACCATTACATTCTGACTGCAGGTGAAGAATGTGGAAACATTTATCTTTAAGGATTATTTAAAGTGATTCATTGTTCGTTGATTTTGTTCAGTTTTAATTTTCACACATTGTGCCACGTAGACTGCAAAGGGTTTAGTAACTGTTTCAGCGTGTACAAATGGTTTAGGAACTGTTTCAGCGTGGTACAAAGGGTTTAGTAACTGTTTCAGCGTGTACAAAGGGTTTAGTGACTGTTTCAGCGTGTACAAAGGGTTTAGTAACTGTTTCAGCGTGGTACAAAGGGTTTAGTGACTGTTTCAGCATGGTACAAAGGGTTTAGTGACTGTTTCAGCGTGGTACAAATGGTTTAGTAACGGTTTCAGCGTGGTACAAAGGGTTTAGTAACTGTTTCAGTGTGGTACTAATGGTTTAGTAACTGTTTCAGCGTGGTACAAAGGGTTTAGTAACTGTTTCAGCGTGGTACAAAGGGTTTAGTAACTGTTTCAGCGTGGTACAAATGGTTTAGTAACTGTTTCAGCGTGGTACAAAGGGTTTAGTAACTGTTTCAGCGTGGTACAAAGGGTTTAGTAACTGTTTCAGCGTGGTACAAAGGGTTTAGTAACTGTTTCAGCGTGGTAAAAAAAGGTTTAGTAACTGTTTCAGCGTGGTACAAAGGGTTTAGTAACTGTTTCAGCATGGTACATGAGGAAGAAACCATGGTACACACCATCAGGGCACTTTGTCTTGGAGGCTTAGGCATAAATGTGACACATGGGCCATTTTAAATCTAGTCAAGAGGCCCTCTCCATCCTACTTAAGGAAAGGTGAGCGGAGGTGATAGAAGAAGAGGTGATAAAAGGAGGTGACAGGAGAACAGGTAAGGAGAGGAGGTGACAGGAAATCGCAGATGGCCAGAGCCAACAGCTTACAGGGCGTAGTGACGTTGTGTCGGCCGTGGCTGAACATCCACGCCTCGACCGTGTGGATGAAAGCATTTAACCCTGAATGTCTCCCTGTCTGTGAATGAACACCTTAACGTGATGGCCGCGCGGTACCGTAACGCAAAGGCGGAAAGTTATTTACGCACTCGTGAAGACGGAGACATTTTTTTTGTGGCTTGTGCAATCTCTGTTTATTCCTAGTTCCTCCCTCAGCAGGGCAATGGAAGCTCTCTACCATGTTCCCCCTGCAACATAGTTCTCTATGCCCTTGGGTCCTTGACATGAGGGAGAAAATAGCAGCTGTTGATGGGTGTCTGTTCATCACGGCAGCCATGTAAAGCACACTCCAGATGAGGAAGAACAGGGCATGAGGGAGGGAGAGGGTCGCCCAAAATGTTTTTCCGAAGAGCCGGAGGGGGGAAGAAGGGGTGAGATAAAGAGCGAGCGAGCTAGCCAAATTAGCATGGGGAGGTGGTGAGGGTGAGAGAAAGTCACCCGAAATGTGTCCGGGAGGAGGTGAAAGGGAAAGCAGATAACGTAGTGGCTAGTAAGGTCGCTGGTCCTATCCCTGAGCCTAATAGGTGAAAAAGCTGTTGTTGTGCCCTTGAGCAAGGCAGTTAACTCAAATTGCCCCTTTGAGTTATTCTGGACAAGAGCCTGTTAAATTACTAAAAATGAAAGACCACGTCAGCACTAGAGTTCTGCGGGCGACAGAGGTCTATTTTACAGCAGAGACTGGGAGACAGGAGTTCTTTGGTGGATCAACTCATCCTGAAAAGCACCAACTCTGGACCTGTCTGACCACCAGAGGGGTGGCATCACACACACACACACACACACACCGATGGGACCGTCTCCAATGTGAAAGTGACTGTCCATGGCCTGGAAAGAGGGTGATGACGCATTTCTGTGGCTCCCCTAAGATCTGTGTTTGTAAGTGTGTGTGTGTGTGTGTCTGTTTGTGTCCGGCAGAACTGTTGTTGATGTGAAGTCTCATTCTGGCTTTTTTCACGTGTAGAGTAGACCTATTGCCTCGATGACGTGCCGTCCAATTTCAGGGTGACATTTATAGGTGGAGCTTTCAGTCAGTTGTATTCGGGGTTAAGTATTCTGAAGTTCTCGGATGCATTGACAGCCATCTACAGTGAGAATATATGGGGAGCAAGTCCCTCCATGGGTGTTTTCGCATTTGCCCTTGGGCGCTTTGTATTTTGATTCAAACCGATAGCCCGGCATAAGCGCCTTATAGGCCAACTAACAATGTTCACATTTCTTCCCTGTTACCGCATACTGAACGGTATAGCATGGCAGCACCAAGCATACTGTATGTCACCGGTTAAAACTAAGCTTAGCCTTTTTTTTAAAAAATATTCATAATCTTTTGATGTGGATTCCGGAAATACTAAAAAACCTCCCTGGACTCAGTCTTTTGATGCTCTCTTAGCCGTTCGGCTATCGCGAACAGATATAGGAGCTGGGTAGATTTGATGTGGATCGCGATTCGTTCATGGAAGCCGATGGAGCCATTTGACGGGCGGTTATTTACGAGGCCTTTCATTATGCCAGTGGCAAACCTTTAATACGTGTGCTAATGTTAGCCCCTATAAACACTCCACCTGTCCCCACCACAAACTACCCAACAGATGGCAGTTTTAGTGTTCCAAGCAAAATACAAGCCTCGCAGGCCACCCTTTGGTGATCCCACATGAATGTGTCGGTGGGAACGCTGTCGATACACGGGCAAACTCTTGGTAGCTTCACATTTGTTTGTGACATCTGTTGTCCGATTAAAGTCGAGCTCCAGGTTTACTCTCTGAATGTTGGTGTGGTGTCTAATGCTAGATTTAAGTGTTTCTCTGACACGCTAATTAAATACTGTGAAGTTGTAGATAAACAGGCGGGTGACGCTAATTAAATACTGTGAAGTTGTAGATAAACAGTCGGGTGACGTTACGATGTAATGCATGAAAACGTGCGTTGACCAACCACCGTACGTAATGTGATCCTGTGGAGTGGCCGTGCCCTGAATTCACCAGGAGAGCTTTGATGGCCCGCTGTGGTCTGCACCCTGGTCTTACAGGGACACGGTTCAAACATCCATCGACATTTGGACGAGCCAAGAGGATCGTCTCTTGAAACGTAGCGTAAGACAATGATTGGTTGAGAGAGAGCGCTGTGTAGCTGCAGCCCCGCCCCGACGGAAAATGTCATCGCCATCGTTTGGCTGTATTTCAAAAGTGGATAATATATAATTTTTCAACTGATTTCAATTTTTCAAAATAAAAGCTGACAATATTCATATGATTACCTACGCAAACCACCTTTTCTACCTGGACCTTTAAATCAGGGAAAATTGTGAAACAATGTCTCCATATGGTTGTGAGGTCCAAAAATGTATTTGGGACAAAAAAAGTGCTATTTAAGTAAAACATTTCCACGTCGTGTGTAATATTGTAGATGGCACCAATCATATATAATAATGTCTCTAGGAGCAAGCCGTCTATTTGAACCTTCATCAACTTCAAAAACCATTGTAGTGTAATTCAATGACAGGGTATGGTTTAAAATGTATAGTTCAAAGAAAATCTACTCCACCCTGCCCTTAGTGTGACAGAGAAAAATCTTGTTGCCAAGGATGTTCTGTGGACACAATGTACTGTAATTCTGTCAAATGTGCCTTTAAAGTGTTTACATTGTTTTGTGTGTCAAAACCTTAATCAGAGTGTTAAAGGGAATAGTTCATTCTGTATAACTGAATCTTGTAGAATAGTGATAGAAACCCTCTGTCTGACCCAACACCACCATGCTGCCAGTCCGTTTGCAAAACTTCTATTCGCTCTTTCACCTTAACGACTTTAACAGCCTATTGCTGTAGCTGTTTACTGAGACATGACCGCAGGTTTTTCTGTGTTTGAGTGTGTGAGTGTGGGTGTGTGTGTGTGAGAGAGAGAGAGAGCTAGCCTAGCATTGGCAAAGGGCCATTGATAGAATTATCACTCTCACATCTGAAAGCGTCAAACTCCTGTGCTGGGCCAGAGGCAGTTAAACGATAGATATTAAACCCTGTAGGCAATCACGGCTTTGGATGGATTAACATTGTGGTTTTGGGGATGAGTCAAAGGCAGCAGCACAGTAGCAGTGTTGTTAAAACACACCACCTACTAATCTTCGGGAGGAAGATCGTAATAATATTGGGTTGTAAATTCTTTGTTCTAATCTTCGGGGTTGTGTTTATCTAGATCTTTGGATGTAACATCTTGGTTTTCTAATCCTGGAGTGTTAGATGTTGGTATTTATCTTGGGGTGATCCTTGTACTTTTGGGGTTATAACCGCGGTTTGGGGTTTAGGGGCTTAGGGTACAGTAGCAGCGCAGTTCTATTCACAACTCATCACATGCCGTTAAAGGCTAGTCTACACGACCTCAGATGTATTAGTGCTCTTTATTGAAAACACCTAGCTACGCAGACTTGCTGTTTGGAGATTCCCGATTTTAACCTGTCTTCCAGCATGAGAAGAGCATAGCAACATCAAGTTGGATGTTTCTTTGTTGTTTTGTTTTTTTTACATTGTAGGACCATTGAGTTGGGGGTGGACTTGGCCGTCAAAGGGAACATGTAGAACAGTGGGATTATCTGCACTCCATCCCCGTATCACCTCTGACCCCGCTGCGTCTCGTAAAACACTGGTTGGTGTTGGGTTTTCTCAGGACAAGTTCTCTGTGAAGACAACTCCATTGATCCTGGCCCTGGTTACTGTTACATGCTCAGACCTGGGCTCAGACCCATGGGAATCAGACACCACCCTGTCCCGCATGTGGGCCTGTCTGTCAGGCTAATTGGACGGCCTGTCCCTGGCTACTGTCATGGTTGAAGACAGCTAATTCAAACCATGACCAGGGGCCAATCACTGTTTTTACGTGAATTCTTTTCAGTGGGAATCCATCTGTAACAGGCTTTAACAGGCGTTTTACTGTATAATTTTATATTTCCATTCTTTTTAACGGTGAGGGCTTGGGAAAGGGCTTCGTAGCGGGGCTTTGGTGCATGTGACAAATGCAATTGGATTACAGAGGTCAGAGGTTTACTTCACTCATGGGCGGCACTTATCTGGGGATGTAGGATGCTTAGGTACTGTTCAGTTGTTTATTGTTTGCTTCTCTGAACGTGATCTGAAGCTGAACTCCGGCCCTTACAAACAAACAATCTACAAAAGACTGATAGAGTAGTTTAACAGGGAGAGATTTCAGATTTCTGTTTATGCATTATGGTTAGGCCATAGAACATCATGTGAATCTCGGCAGTTTTCTAAGTGGCACAATAATCGTATTTTAAAGTGACCTGAAGGGTTGGTTTGCATCCAGGATACTGTGTCCCAGTATAGGTGTTCAGCAGTGAAGCCACTGTACTTCCATTTCTTTGTAATTACTTCACTGAACTGATTAATCAGAAGTTTACAGTGTTAAAGGACTTTTTTTCTCTTTTGTAGTATAGTGACTGACCCGATGGTACAACTGCGCTGTATATATATATATATATATATATATATATATATATATATATATATATATACAGGAAGTGTTCCGCATGCTTGAGCCAGCCCTCTATTTACTGATTGATTGGTACCATATGTTGACCAATCACGATCCGGTGCCTCAGCCGTCATAGGAAAGTGTTGACGCCCTCGTCATTTAGTCACTTTGTTGGCCCTTGGTCAGTTAGATGAGAGGCCGGGCGTATTTACCTGAGAACAGGGTGTGTCTTCACACCACCAATGGGGGGAGAGAGGAGAGTTTGAGGGGGGTAGAGGAGGTATAGGAGCAGAAGGGGTTGCTATACTTGGCGATCCAGGGAGATTAGTGACAAAGAGGACTTGGATGTCTGTTGTGTGTGTGTGTGTGTGTGTGTGTTTGTGTGTGTGTGTGTGTGTGTGTGGGTGTGTGCATATGTGCATGCTCTATGGATGTCTGGGCCTTGTCAGTATTCTCAAATTATCATTGTCCTGCTGTCATGGTGACCATATCGGGATCTATTAATATCGGAGCTGCTGAGGTGTAGGCAGACACTCAAGAAGTGGAGGGATACATCCAATTCTGTAGCTGAGGGTGTGATAATGCTGAAGGGGAATTACATAACAACCTGGAGGGGTCTGCATTTCTGAGAACGTCTCTGATCAGTTATGCTCTAAAACAGCAGACCTGTTTTCAACCATGGTTTTTGTCTTTCCTGGACTGTCATGTTTCTTATAGACAGAAGCATATCTGTAATTGATCTGTGTTTTGGAGTGTGAATATTGTTAAATATTGTGAACTATTTCATAAATCTCAGTATTTGTTTTACAATAATAAACATAATAAATAAAGCTTTTGTCTTATCTGTCTTTATTTAGACATTTCCTCCCCGGAAATCGGTCCCAGGCCGAGTTGTCCACATATGCAATCTCCCAGAGGGCAGCTGCACAGAGAATGATGTCATCAACCTGGGACTGCCTTTCGGCAAAGTCACCAACTACATCCTCATGCGCTCCACCCATCAGGTACAGAGTCTTTTTTTTAATGCATTTTTCTTTTAAAGTAAACAAGTGCCTAACCCAAGGCTTCCAGTCCCAGACAAGACAAAATGGCAGTTTGTTTTTGGTCCAGCCAGATGAAATACAAACTACTGAGGCCTTTCCAAAAGACTGCTAAAAATGGACTTTAGAATTAGGAAGGCTCCTGAGGACAAACTTGTGCTTTCACAATTATATGTTGTGCACCCAAAGTGAGATCTGGTGTTTGGAGAGTGTTTTTGAAATGTAAAAAAACGATGTAACTGTTACAATGCACAAAAAGGCTTTTATAATAGAATAGAAATACTCTGAAACTCCCACAGTGTTTTGTAATAGAACAGAAGTACTCTGAAACTCCCACAGTGTTTTGTAATAGAATTGAGGTACTCTGAAACTCCCACAGTGTTTTGTAATAGAATAGAAGTACTCTGAAACTCCCACAGTGATTTTAATAGAACAGAAGTACTCCGAAACTCCCACAGTGTTTTGTAACAGAATTGAAGTACCCTGAAAAATACAGTGTTTTGTAATAACACAGAAATACCACAAAACATTCACAGTGTTTTGTAATAACATAGAAGAACTCCAAAACATTCACAGTGTTTCCCCAGTCTGAATATTTGCGGTATACCCAAGGGACATGGAGTTAACAGTCAGTGTTGAGCACAGGCCCTTTCTGGTACGCTACAGTATTGGCAGGGTCAAATAGTGTTGTGACATTTTTTTAATCATCAACTTGACATCTCACTCAGTCTCTAGTTTTGTTTATCAGATACTATTTTAACTATACCCGCTGATCATATTCAAGGGGCTCACCAGTGATACTAAAATCATGAGTGCTGTTTACCCAGAATTCATTTCAGCTGGATAGTAACTGTTCCCTGTGATTTACAATACTAATTAAATGTGATAGCCCGGCTGGGATTTTAGAAGATTGGCTAAGACCTTGTTTATATGTCAATGAAAAGGACTTTAAACTGTCACAGAACGCCATCTAAATGCAGTTTCTCCCACAGGCTTTTTTGGAGATGGCATACATCGAGGCGGCCCAGGCTATGGTTCAATACTACCAGCTTTCTCCAGCCACCATCAATGATCAGAAACTACTAATCCGGATGTCCAAGAGATACAAAGAGTTACAGCTCAAGGTGAGCTAAACTCACGTATTGTATACTGACAATTATTCATTTTCAGTTCAGTTAATGTGGATTCAATAGGGATAGCTCATTCAGGAACAATTGCCGCTGTCGTGTGTTTTGCAATATGCCAGAGTTCTTTGCAAATTTTCATTTGGGGGCCCCACAAAACAAAATACTGCCTTCCATAATGCCATGGGGTGGCAGGTCACCACCGGCGGCTCCAGGGCCTCGTATTGAAGACTAGTGCTGTATTCTGTCAGTATGTTTCAGTGTTTAACACTGTTCCCTCTGTATCTAGAAACCAGGCAAAGATGTTGACACGATAATCCAGGACATCAATTCTCAGAGGGAAAGGGACGAGATGCAGGAGGTTGATCAGTAAGACAACGCGTCCTTCTTTCTTTTTCTCTCTTTTCTTCTGTTTGCACTTGCATTTCCTCAGTGGCCTGGCTGGAATGACAGACAAAAGCTGCATACTGGATCAAAATGCATGTTGTTTGTTACTCCCTCTCAGCTACATGCCAGAGAGAGCACGGTCCCGTAGTCCCATCAGCCGCTCCCTGAGCCCTCGCTCCCACAGCCCGAGCTTCACCTCCTGTAGCTCTGCCCACAGTCCTCCTGGGGCCCCCTGCCGAGGAGGGCCGGAGCGGGGATGCAGCAACGGGCCCCGACGAGGCTCCTGGGACTGGACCGCGCAACACATGAGAAGGGGGGATGAGGAGCGGGAAAGAGACCGGGAGAGGGAAGAGGCGGCGTGGAGGAACGGAGGCGCGGCAGACGACGACAGGTCTAACGGGAGGATGCAGGATCGACGGAACAAGCCATACCTGAAACCCCCGGAGCGAATCAGTCCACGTTCGGCGGAGGAAAGAGGAAGTGGAGGAGGCGAAGGCATGAGAGGAGGGAATCGGGGTGGAGACTGGCACCCCCACCCCCGGAGTAGCCCTCAGGGCATGCCCCACTTCCCCTCCTACAGGAACATGGATGAGGATGAGGACTTCTACAAAAAAGAGCAAGTGTACAAGTCGGAGATGCCCCTGAGGCCGCAGTATGAGAGGCATGAGGAGGGGAGAACCAAGACAAACAGGAGGGACGGAGGCGACTACCACAGTAGACCCAGGCACCAGGAGTCACAGCCCCCTCCTGCCAAGACAGCCGAAAACAGGAGGCAGGATGGAGGCAGGAGCAAGAAACCAACCAGGAGGCACCACACAGAGAAACCGGAGAAAGAGGCTACTGAACATAATGTGAGAATATTTTTTTTTTTGCATTGTTGGAAATCAACTACATTTGAGGTGTTATTTCAACCGTGCTGCCTGCACGCCTGTAATCAATAATGTTCACTGTTTGGTTCACAGGGAGCAACCGCCGAGGACCGAGGAAAAGAGAAGTCTGTGTCTCCGCAACGAGGCGCTAAGCATGAGGGAGAAAGGGCCGCTGAGGCGGAGTGGGAGAGTGGCGAGGACACGGAAGGCGAGTGCTGGTACCCAAAGAACATGGAGGAACTGGTCACTGTCGACGAGGTCGGGGAGGATGACTCCATCATTGAACCGGACCTCCCCGAGCTGCAGGAGCACGACGACCCGTCGCTCTCGGCCACAGGCCCTACAGGCGAGGTGGCGGAGGAGGCTCAGCGGACGGCCTCCAAACCCTGTCCTGAGATTAAGTCGGCCCCAAGAGAGGAGACGGAGTCAGGGAGAGGAGCTGGCGTCAGTGGGCTGGGGGATTCTGTGCATGCAGAGAAGGCCGAGGAGATTTTGACATTGCCGGAAGCCTCTCAACTGCCCCCTCCACCTCCCCCTCTACCGCCCATCTCAGAGGCTTCAGAAACGGCCGGTTCAAACCTGAATGATTTTCCTAACCTGGAGTTCAAGGCAGCCCTCGAGGAGACATGTTTGACTGGGCCGACGCCAATGCAGGACACACTGACCAATCACGTCGGCGTGCGTGAAAGCCACAAGACACAGGAAGTAATACCCAAGATGGAGGATGTGGAGAAGCAGGTCCCAGCCGCAGTGACAGACCATAAAGACGAACAGCCTGAGGCAGACACTCCTACAAGAGGTACTGAACATTTTCAAAGAACACGAGGGACGTTTTGTTTTATTTCATGTTTTACTGGTAGGGATTCTTCACCTTCATGAATTTGCGATTTTCTTATTGTGACCAATTACGATGGTAACCAATTAGCTGTTTTACATTTTTTGTTGTAGAAGATTAGCCAATGTTACTAACGTTCGCTTCTCTTTCGCAGTCGTCCAGAATTTGACGCACATCGCATGTCCTATAAACCAGCCAGACACTAAGGCATATTCCCCTTCTATGGAGCAGGAGAAGGCTATTAGTGAACACAGCATCCCTCTAGGTAAGCACAGGGTTAATTTCTTCATCTAAGTGGGGTACGGGCAACATGTGACCTGCAGGGGAAAAACTGGCCTACAGATACAGGTGTAAAAACAACCATAAACTACCACTGTTGAGAGCTGGAATAGCAGAATTCACAAGGTGCGTTTTTCAAATGTGTTTGAGCATCGGCCAGTCAGTTGTTTGTATTAGAAACCAGGGTCACTCTCACTCAGATACCAGTTAAACAAAAACTACAAATACTTCTCTCACTGAAATGTGTAAATCTTGAACCATGATATTAGCTGTAATACTGCCTTTAATGTCAATCTTTTTTGATGCTGCATGCAATCTGGACTGTAGCTTTAAGCCAAGTGGCAGTTGCACCCTTGGCCTTGGGGGATAAATAAAATTGATTTAATTAATTATGGTTATTAATGAAAGGCCGACGCTAACTTTGCCCAGAGTGTGTTGTGCTGTGTGTGGTTACTTCAGCTGCCCACTTGTTAAGTGCAAGGTGTGAACTGTACCCCTGAGGTATGTATTCAAGTCTGGAATGACGTAGACATATGTAACGCATGGCTTACTGGGCCGGGCCTACCGTTAAGTGTCTGATAATGGCACAGCAGACACCCGTTGTTTACATGATATATGAAATACTGGAGCCGCAATAACCAGCGGCTATTGTGCTATTTTTACCACAAGGCGACTATGATGACTTTTGAGAGAGAGGTTGTTGTGTGTGTGTGTGTGTGTGTGTGTGTGGTTGGGGGGGTAGGTGTTTCACAGCCAACTGATCTGGTCATTGTTAGCATGGCTAAGATGGATGCAGAGCTTAGTAATGTCTGGCTGTGGTGTGGTTTTCTCCCATGAGAGAGTCACTGACTGAGCAGATGATCCAGAACAGCTTGAGGAGTTCAACACCTGCCCTGACTCCTGCTGGTTTTCAGGGACTGGAGCTTGACCCCTCTGCACTGAGAAAAAACACTGGGTCGAGTTCATTCGACTGTCCTCATTTTTTTTTAAATCAGCTATTGACTTCCTGTTACGCTGGCCAATCTCTTATTCTGTTACACTCTATTCTCCGTGAGGACCGAGCTCTCCAGTTGGCTCGTTGCTTTTGTGGCTGTTATCTGATTCGTTTGTTTGCTGTCTTAGGGGTGGAGTTCATCGTGCCCAGGACTGGGTTCTACTGTAAGCTGTGTGGCCTGTTTTACACCAGCGAGGAAACAGCCAAGACCTCTCACTGTCGCAGCACCGTGCACTACCGGAACCTGCAAGTATGCTAACACCCTTTTCCTCACAGGTTCATAGGAGTAGAATTGATGAGCAGGAAAAAGTAGAGGAAGAGGAGGATGACGATGAGTAGTAGTAGTAGGAGGAGGAGGAGGAGGAGAAAACAAATACAGTTTGTGTGATGTTCATTAGTTACGACGGAGGGGAAGCCTATAAACGTTTATTTGCAGTTTCAGTTTCCTAACCGATCAAGTGACAAAGCGCAAGAGAGCAGTCATTCAGTGACAGGATTAGTCCACCACAGATGGGATGAGTTGCCGTCCAGCTGGCACACACACACACACACACACATCACACACACACACATCACGCACACATCACACACACACACACACACACACACACACATCACACACACACACACACACACACACACACACACACGGTCGCACACGCAAAAAACTGTCATCGTCACCCCAAGCAATTAGTCTTAACGGTGGGTGGGGAGAAGAAGAAAAAAAGAGAACATCTAAATCAAAGTCCTAGATGGGGAGAGCCTGGCACAGCACATGGGCGGGGCGTTGGGAAAAGGAGACTTATGTTGAGTGAGTGGACTAGAGGGTGTTAGCTCTGCTCCCACGGGACTCCCAAAGGGCCCCTTACAACTGGCCCAGCTGCCCTGCTCTTTCCTCGGGGCCTAGTTGAATATAGGCAATGTAGAGGCCAGGTATCAGTCAGAAGGCCTGCATTGATAAGCGTTCACTTTCTGGCTGCACATCCAATGAAGGGAAAACATCCTAAAAAGCTCCTTTGTAATCGGTCAGCTGCCTCGGTTCTTTCCTGCGGGACCTAATTCGCGAAGAGGCAATGTACAGGATAATGTGTCGCCGACTGACAGTTGTTAGGCCCGTTGTGCCTGATCATCAAGTAAAGTAATAACATCCTGAAAGTTTATTCCCCACTGGCTCTCGGTTCAGCTGGCCAGGGTCCTTGTGACCAGCTGTGAACAGGCAGTGGAAGGGGCAGCCCTGAACCAGAGGAAGGCCTCATCACAGTGCTGATTGCTGGGGTTGTATAGGGTTACCTATTTGAGTCCATCCAGCAGGGAGACCCAAACACACACACCCACACGCACACACACACACACACACACACACACACACACACACACACACAGCCCTGCACAGCTGAAGCGTTCCAGAAGGGAAAAATTACTCCTTCACATTTGATGGATTACATTCCAATGGTAAGAAAACAGCAAGAACACTTGTGCTGTTTGTCAAAAAAAAGCAAAGTTGTGAGGGGATCTGTGTGTGTGTATGTGTGTGTGTGTGTGGGGGGGGCAACCTGCTGCTAACTGCTTAGCCGACAGAGGGTTGGAAATATTTTTTTTTGTCTTAAGACTGAGGGAGAAATTATGCTGAATGTAGTATGTCTATCCAAGAAGCACCTGTCTCAATTAGCACAATACACTCTTTTTGGTTTCAGACCCCACCCCCCCTCGACTGTTGTGTGAAGCAGCACCTCCTCTGGCGGAGGGGTTTTTTATAGCAGGGTTGGTTGTTCTGCCCCCTCATGCACGCTCATCATTTTCTTGACTCTTTGACTCTATGGGAATATGCATATCAAACTCAAAACAGAAAGAGTTGTCTCGTGATTTAAAATCAAAAGGACATTCTGGAGAGTCAGGTGATGATTTTAGGACAAGTATCCCAGTTCATGTGAAACTCACTACTAGTACGTACAAAAAACCACAGCATTTCCTCTGCTCTCTTCACAGAAGTACCTGTCTCAGCTGGCAGAGGAGAGTCTACTAGATGCACTCGTCGACCCCGCTGCTGTTGAGTGATCTCTGACCCCTGACCTATACTCATACAGTGCTGCCAAGTTCATAGACTCGTTCATGCTCAGTGCGTAACATAGAATGACCCGTGAAACGGTGTGGTGTAGCGCGCATGCGTGTGTGTGTGTGTGTGTGTGTGCAGGTTATGCCCGAGGACGACTCAAAGAGACAAAGGAACGTCATTTCAGATGGTGCAGAGAGTCTGAATGACACATGGGATGGTCAAATGCACTGGACCCAGAGAGAAGAGAGTATCGATGACTTATTGCTGAATATCTTAGCAATATGTTTTGTACATGGCATAATAACTTTTACTGTGGTTTTAGGAAGGTTCTGTAATGTTTTGCATGATGTTGCAGTACTAAAACTAAGAAAAAGAAAATGGAAAAGTCACCAAATATTTATGTTAAAAGGTGCACCTATCACACACGCACCTGGAATTGTCTGCAGTAAGGAAATAATTATGAAGTTTTCTCATCATCAGAATAAAGCATTTGGCCTTTTAAGTATGTCAGAAATCAAACTTACAGTATATAGTGAATTTAAACTAATTAGAGTTTTCTAAATAGTGTTGAAATCATTTGAATGACTTTGACATTTTTGTTTTTGTATAAGTGTCAGGGATATGACATCATTTTCTTTTTTTGCTGTAAAGTGCCTTGGAATATAGACTTTCTGCAGTTGATAGATTTTGTTGAGCATAAAGTAATCCTCAGGTTGATTTCATTTGAAGGTTGAATTTTGAATGTATATTTTATTACACAGTATTTCTGTGTATACTTGGAAGATATGAAGGTCTACCTTTGTTTTAACCTGTTGTGCCTGTTCACTGGACAAAATGGAATAAGGTTCCAGACATTGACAAAGACATATTAGTCTGAAGTGGTATAGCCTGATTCTTCAAAGGACAGGTGAAGATTTGCCAAAGTATTGCTAATACGCTTTATTCAGGTTTATGTCTATTGTTTTCCCACCCTGTATTTGATTTAACTTAATTACTTTGAGAACTTTGTGAATTATAATGCTTGTCACAACCAGGTTTAATATTTTAAAGCGTTTTTGAAAATGTAAAGAAACTTGAACTGGACCATCTGTGTTATTTAAGAGTTGAGACTTCAATTAAGTGTGGTTTTAAAGTCAGTAAAATATATTTTTGTTGGGGAAGGGTTTGAAACTTGCTATCTCTCTCTCTGTTTTCTAAACTGTGAATGTTGCTCCAAGTTTTAAGGTGTGAAGATATTCTTTTGTTTAACTTTTCTTATGGCAATTTTCAGATGCAAACCTTTCAATAAACATATTATCAGAGAAAGTCTGCTGTGTGTGTGTTATTTAAGCTGTACAGACAGTTTCACCTGGGCACAGATTCCATGTCGAATTATGCCAATAAATGTGAGCACAATAAATTGCCTTATCTAATGATTTGTCTAAAAGTTTGAGTAAAGCAGCAGATACACAGTGTGATATATTCTCAACGAACAAGTAAATAATGATGTGGAGATTGCAGAATACTTCATTTGGTTTGTCAGATAGGGTGGAGAAACAAAACACAGTAAAAAAGCGTGCATGAATAAAAATGGGTACTGTCATTGGCCATTAATGACTTTTATGCTTTGAAGAGAGCTCCCCCAAGTGTTAAAGCAGGATATTGCACTCGGCAAAGGACTGTTCCCTCTTTTATAATGTGCGCTCTAGTCACAGCATCACCCCATTGAAATTGCCCCATTGAAAACTCACCTTACCTAACAGTGACCTTACCCTGTCTCAGACATCACCATAATCCCAATCAAAATGTGATTCAGGTGAGCAGCGGGTCGTTTGGGGTCATGCACTGCTTTTAGTTGGAAAGACTTCCCAAACGGACAGACATTTATGCAAAGTGCCTCTTTAAAACAGCTTTTGACATGTCAATTGCATACTGATATCAACTGGACTTCAATCACTGACATTTAGGGTTAGGTAGGACACATTATACCACAAACTCGATTTTTTTGTACATTTCCCATTAACGGCTTATTATAACTAATTTGACTATTTCTCATTTGTATCACACATTGCTATCCAAATTTGAATAGTGGGCAGCTGAAAGAAGAAGCTTGAGGAAAATATTACTGACAAATACATACAAATCATTTTGACAGTTCCTTGACTGACTGTTACATGACTAAAACGAACAGTTAATTGCACATATGATCTGTCTATTACATTACATTACAGGCTCAAATATTTTACCAGACATGTAGTTCATTTATAGGTTGTAAATTACACTAAAGTGAAAGATATGTTTGAGATAATGTGCAGTGTCAAAGACAATAGTTTGGGTAATTTTAACTTCTTTCTAACGGTAACACCTTTTTGTGAGTTACATTAAAAATAGTGTTGCTGCTACACATCAACCCTAACAATAGGGGGCAGCACTAGATCATTAGGAATTTGAACAGAGAAAATTCGAGAAGTTAAGTCCCATCCGGGATTTTAATAGGTGCCATTGTAACAACGCCTCCATTTGTTCAGCCAATCAGATATCTCAAACACAATTTTTTGCCAACGTGTTGCTGGGTAGACACAAAAAACAACAACAGCATTTAAACCCCACATCAACTTGCAGCTTGCGGAGCGAGAGACACGGTCAGTGATTTTCCTTTGGACTTCAAGACGTAGTAAGCTATTTGGTAACATTAAGAAACTGTTTTGGGAGTTTGGACATTCATGAAGTCGACGATAAATTATTTTGACTAACTGCAAGATAGCGCGCTGTTTTTTTTGTTGTTGTACGTAAACGTTAATGCTGTTGTGCATTTTTCCGTCGCTTGCCTTGGTTGCCAAGTCAAGTGATAAGTTAACAATTGAGGCATCCTTTAACTTTGCAAAAACGGCAATATTTAAATTATTCCGGAAAAGAATTGACACCAGTGCGTCAACTTTAAAACGTAGTTCATTACCTCAATTGTTTACTGTAAATAGTTAACGTTAGCTAACATATTTACATACCGTCAATTATTTCGTCTTTGGAAAGTCCGCTACAATGATGCGGCCATTGTTTTGTCTGTGAGTTGGTGCGTCGTTGCCGCATTAGCTTAGGATGTCATTACAAAAGCGACTTTCTAGGCTAGTATCCAAAACATTTGTTGACAGACTTGGAATTTTAATGAAATAGTCAAGCTAGCCACGTCAGTTATTAGCTAGCTAGCTAACGGAATCAATGCTTGAATTTAGCAGAATCAGTGGTTGGTGATTTGGGTTAGGGGGAGGGGCATGGCTTGACATGTCAGTGTTTATGTTTGCACCAGATGGGCATAGAAATTAATCGACTTGTTGTTTTTATCATTTCAGGTAGGCCTGTCTACGTTTGATTAATTCCAACAGTACTAATCCCCGTTTCAAAACGATGGCAAATGACTGCGAGGCATGGCTGAACGCAAACCCTCTGGGTAAGTTATCTCTACAGTTAGGCTGTTTTTAAATGCCCGTCTGAGAATTCTCAGTTCCTTTGATGTGTAGGGCAGTGGGAATTTTGATGGCTCGATGATTACTGACTGCTGTTCCTACATAACAATTTGATCCATCTAATCATAAGTGGTGGTCCAAATTGCTATGTTTATTTCATTTATTGATGAGAATATAACAGAATTACTTCCAATGACCAGACATTATTTGGTTTGCCCTGTTTACTAGTCCTGCAATCAATGAATCAATTTTAACTCCTCTCTCGCCACTTTGCCACCTTTGTCACCAACGCCCACCAACAGACGCAGACGATCTGAGCGACTCGTTTCAGTCAGGCGAGGAGGAGAATGGCATTTACACCAACAATGTTAAGAACGAAATCAATGGCAACTGGATTTCGGCACCTACATCCAGCAGCATCCACGAGGCCCGTCTCAAAGCCAAAGCAAAGAGGAGACTGAGAAAGACCTCTTCCAGGGACTCTGGGAGAGGAGACTCGCTTAGCGATAACGGGGACGTCTCCCGAGGCACCAATGGCACTGTAACCCCGACCAGCCCCAAGAGCAAACTGCTGGACAGGAAGTCACGGGCCGGGAAGGGAAGAGGTCTACCAAAGAAAGGTATGGGAGTTCACTTTATGTGGTTATGTAATAATGCATGTTTTACAGTACTATGGTCATGTCACGTTACGGTTAGGGAAAAGTTATGTTGTAGGGAGTGTATATATAAGCAAAAAGGCAGGGTAGAGTGTGGTGCATGGCCTATATACCATCGGTAAGAGCTGTTCTTAGGCACGACACATCAGAGTGCCTGGATACAGCACATACCCATGAGATACTGGCAATATAACAGTAGAAAAACACAGTTACACCAGTAAAATGTTATGTGTATGTAAATCACTGTCACAATAATTGTTTGAATCGCGTAATACTAATCAGGCAGAATATTGTTGCTATGTATTATTTTACAAGCTGAAATATGAGCAACCTTTTGAGAAACACTCCAATATGAAAATGTCTTGTGTATATTTATCTCATGTATCCAGAGATTACACCCCATATTTCCACACTGGTGACCAACTGACCTGATAGCTCTGATCTTCCTCTACAATTGCCAGGCCAATAGTAAACCAATTAGCTTAAACAAATGGCCAAAAGGAGCCTGGGGAGCTCAAACGCTTGTAAGCACACCGTTTATCTCTGTTTGTCATCCATCTGTTCAATGGTTTCCTGGTCCCAGAACATTCCACTAGTAGCCATTGGGAAACCTGCATCTGGTCTGCAGAGGTTAAAAACTGGTCTGTGACATAGGTGACTAATGTTGCTGATGATTTATAGGTCATGTTTCATCATTTAAAAATAAAGAAGTTGGATGAAATATTGTTCCCTGCAGGATTCAAAAGATTCTTATATCTAACAGGCCTGAAACAAGTATAGAGGTTTTGTCCGAAGACATGCAATCTAAGCAATAAAAAACAAGCTGGTGGTTTGTTGTAGAAAACATTTGCTTCATCTTCCAATGGCCCCCTGGCCAATATCTCTAACTAACCTAACTTGTTATCCAACAACACAAGTGACTCCATTCTAAGTCACTGGTGTTATAGTTGCATGCAACACCAGTGACTCCATTCTAATCTTAAAGTTGCATGCATATTACTCTTCCCACTGGTAATCTACTAAGGGCTCTTTAATCGGCCTCTAGATAACCGAGGCACTATGCGTGTATAGAGCGGAATCTGCTGCCCACAGAAAACACTTTGCCCTGCGCCCAGCACTCATCCTTTGGGTCCATAGTGTCAGAGACTTAGAGGAGCATTGTCGCTGTTACTACTCACAATACACTGCTCAGCCGATTGACAATGTACTGTTAATGGGGGGAAAAAAGTAGCAATTTATGATTCCAAGGAAGTGTACCCTTTCCCAAAATACCTCTGGTGATAACTCATGGTGTTACGAGTTAACTCAGCCACAATCAAGAGCTAGCTACTTCTGGTGGAACCTATCAAATTGTATGTCACTGTTTAGTGCATCGCTAATGTTAGCCAGCCAAGCTAGTTTTTGTGACTGTCAAATTCCAGAAACGCTTCTCGTTGGTCCACAAAACACCACAGATGTAAAATGGCCTGATATTTAGTTCTTTATCATCATGTTTGATCATGCCAAATTAGCGTACTGTCCTGGACCACAGAGATTGTAAATATGATCTGGTAATGTAGCAAACACACAGAAAGCGTCAGATGTAGTAATGGTTGTTTGTAGTTCCGTAGGGGATTGGCGACAATGACATATGTATTGGAGTTGCCATGTGAATGAGTATCACGTTGCAGTACTTTATACAAAGAATAACCTAAATGTAGGCCAATTATGCTGACGAGAAGCCATCTTTCCCCCACCAGTTTCCATGTAAATTCTGTTGTTGGGTAGTTTTCCGACTTTGAAGTGTAACAAAAACAATTGTGTGTAACCCCGTAAGGCGTTTATAGTAGTACATCAAAGTGGAATCTGCCAAGTTGGCACACTAAATGGGCAGGGCTAAATATATAACACACACATGGAGGGTGGGATTTGAGACTTATGAATATGTAGGGGCCTAGACAAGCTGAGCTGCTTTGGAAATTGGTCTCTTAAATAGTCTGGCAATCTGTTTCAGCTGGCCTCCAACAGATGTGGCTTTGTGTGGCACACTAATGAGGTTTTAAATTTGTCTGTCCGTCTATTATAAATCGTTTTTACATAGGCCAATTTTAATTTTGCAATAAAACACTCACTCCTTATCAAATATGTTAAGCAAAGTCACAGTGTAAACACATGATTAATTTGGAAAGGAGGGTGTGCTATCCTGTCATTGATATAGATCTGCTAGGTTGCTAGCCTGATTTATTTTATTAATTGTGATTCATCTTCGATACTGGTATTGAATAATGACTACATAAAATAAGTCATCAAAAGTTATGACATAGCTGGCTCGCTAGCTAATGGCCTGTGTGGACATTAGGCATACGGTTGTTCGCTCTGAGTAGACCAGGTTTTGCAGAGACCTGCATGGATTTGGTCTCTCAAGCCATGCATGTATGGATAGGTGCACAGAATCTCTATACAGAAAAGAGCAGACCCACCACCTAAAACTGTACTTATGAGACAAGCAGGGCAAAGGGGCATGTGCTCTGTACAGAAAATGCCCCATCGGCGTTACCTGCCAGGTACTGGCCCATCGGCGTTACCTGCCAGGTACTGGCCCATCGGCGTTACCTGCCAGGTACAGCCCCAGGTAACGAGACTGGGAAAGTTTTTAGCTTTTTATTGTCTGGTATTTGTGCTGCCAGTGTACTTGATTCTCATGGATTTGATCCATTCGCTAAGTCAAGCTGCCCTAGCTTTCAGGTGAAAAGATGTGCTCCACCCCCCAGGGAAAAGAGCTACCGGATCAATCTCTCTAAGGTGCCCCAATGTGTGGGGCCTCCTGAATTACAAATTAAGCACTGCATGCCGACAAGGTGAAAATTAGCCAACAGTTTACTGTAATTGCTCCATCGTTGCTGCAAATGAGAATATGTTTTCAGTCAGTTTTATCTGTCAAAACGGGTAAAAAAGGAAATGAAGAGTTATCACCTTTGTGGTTTACCTTTTTTTTCTCTGCCTGTGGTGTTTTGATGCACTGTGACGTCATAGGCCGTTGACTCCTCCTTAAAGCCCCTTTGAAGGTGGTTTCCATCGTTTCATTTCAGTTCGCTGAACGCTGACATCCTGTCACGTGGACCGAACGCGGCTCTTTGTGTGTGTTTGGGCATGTGCGGGTGTGTATACTGTTGAAAAGGTGCACTGAACAACTGAGCTCTCTTGTCTAGTCAGCACATTGGTTTTGCGTACTGTTTACAGTGTAAGCTTATGCACTGTAACGTGACCATACCGCTACAGGTGCCTGTGGGCATTGCTAAAGAAATATGCCAATGACTGCTCTGTTTTTGCCCAATGAGAAGTGTGGTCTCTGTTTTGAAAATGGCGTCAATGGCCAGCCTAACGGGACGTTGTCCTTGTGCTTTGTCCGTTGTCCAGGCGGGGCAGGGGGCAAAGGAGTGTGGGGGCCTCCTGGAGAAGTGTACGACCTGGAGGAGGTTGACGTTAAAGACCCCAACTACGATGAAGCTCAGGTATGGAACCAGTTACAACCTCTTGACCCAATGACTAAAATACAGTGTGAACAGAAACACCGAAAAACACCACGACCCTAGTCATTAGACGGTAATTTAACTGGGTCCAAGTGCTTTTCCCGGTCATAGAAAAAGAAACGGGCTTCATGCTTACGAGCTGCTTCAGCACAGGCTGCGGTCTTCAGCGGTTAATGTTATCAGTGAAAGCTGCTAAACTGGCTGCGCCGCATCACATCCAGTCGCAGCGTCTACATTTAGGCACCGCCGAGGTTCGGTTCTTGATGAGCTACGAGCACGTTCTTTCCTGCCCTGTCGATTTGAATAACGACCCGGTCGATTTTGGTCGGTTTCCTTGACGACACGCTGACGGGTGTGGGTGAGCGGGGGTTTGCTGAGGTCTGTGCTCCGGGTTGTTCACAGGAGAGCTGCGTGTATGCGACAGTCGTCCCTCCGCTGGAAGAGGGGGACTTTGAGAAGACGATCACTCCCATAGTGCAGGAGTACTTTGAACACGGCGACACCAATGAAGTAGCGGTAAGCCAGCTCTGTTTTAACGCTGGGGAGGGGGTAGCTGAATTAGAAGGTAGCTGACCCCAAGCCGGTGTGTGTCCCCAGGAGCTCCTAGCGGAGCTGAACTTGGGCTCCATGTCGAGCGGCGTGCCCGTGCTAGCTGTATCCCTGGCCCTGGAGGCTAAGGCCAGCCACCGGGAGCTCACATCCAGACTGCTGACGGACCTGTGTGGCCGCGTGCTGAGCCATAAGGACGTGGAGAGCTCCTTTGATAAGTTGCTCCGGGAGCTGCCCGACCTGGTGCTGGACACGCCGGGAGCCGCTCAGGTAGGCTGACCGTGATGCATGTCTACAGTTACACAGCCCCCTTCTGGGTTGATTTTTATTTCTTCAGGCCAAAATAGATTTTTTATTTTATTTTTTGCAACGCAAATTATGACATTGAATGGTGAAATGCATGTTTTTGTTAATGTATTCCTCCTGAAAATGTGTTTACAAAAGTTTTGTTGGCCCATGACTTGAATGAACTGTGTACTGCAGCAAATGTGCAGTGATTGGCTGAAATTCTCTTTTTGATAATGACACACTGTGTCTGTTTTGCAGAAGTAATATTCTGATTGGTCAAAATATGGAAGCCCTCAGATAATATGTAGGAAATGGTTGATTTTGATGAATTCTTTAAATAGTAGAGTGAAGGATTACAAGGGCATGTGTGTAGTGCCTAACAGTGTTTACCAATCCTGACGAACTGCCTCTAATCACCTATTAAAACAAACAGCCTTGACAGATTTTAGTGCCACACCCTTGTCGGTTACTGCTCTATGCAAGTTCTGTGCAGATAACATTGTTTATTAACAAGACTGCAGACATCTAATAGAGAAAAATGACAGACACCACAAAAGGAAAAACAAAGAGCCCTGCCCCCCGCGTCCCTAGATCTACTCCAATACTCTGTTATTTGTAGATTACTGTGATCATTGTGAGCTTACCCGCATGGATTTAGCTTTAATCTAACTTGATTTAACCCACCAGAGTGGTTCGTTCTCTACCAGTAGAGCAGAGACTCTTTAAAGAATAAATGTGTGCCACTAACTCGGTCTAAAGACGGACTGAAGATCTGATGTGAACAGTGCCTTAGTGGTCCTTGAAGCCCTTTGCCAAAGTGCTCGTTTTATCCTCCCAGATCCACTACCGCCTACCTTCTATTTCCTGTCACCGGTGTGTAGGTCTGCTACTAGTTCTGGTGGGGCGGACGGACGAGGGGGAGTAGTTGCCCGGCGGATGACGCTGCAGTTCAGTCATTGAAAGGGAAATGGTCGAGAGGGATGAGTGTCGGCTCGCGCAGCGCAGACATGCGATCTCTTGCCTCATTGTCTCCGCAGCGCTAGCCCTCCCCCACCCCGCCCAGCCCCAAAAAAAAGCAAGCTCAGCGTAGGAGGCTGCTAAAGCGGTTATTTACACCCCCCTCGCCGGTCTCTTATCTTTCTCTGTCCTGCTCTCACTTTCTCTTTCCACCTACTGGTGTTTTCTCTCTCTCACCCCTCTGTCTATTCTTCCATCTGACTGAGCACTCTCTCTCACCCCTCTGTCTATTCTTCCATCTGACTGAGCACTCTCTCTCACCCCTCTGTCTATTCTTCCATCTGACTGAGCACTCTCTCTCACCCCTCTGTCTATTCTTCCATCTGACTGAGCACTCTCTCTCACTCCCTCTGTCTATTCTTCCATCTGACTGAGCACTCTCTCTCACTCCCTCTGTCTATTCTTCCATCTGACTGAGCACTCTCTCTCACCCCTCTGTCTATTCTTCCATCTGACTGAGCACTCTCTCTCACCCCTCTGACTTTTCAGACCGGTTCTGGTCAGATGACTTTGGAGCTCTCCCTTGTCTGCACAGACACAATGGCTTGTTAGTGACGGGCTTTGTCCAGTTTGTCCAGTCCAGAACAGTGAGGCCGGTGCCTTTTCTCTTCGCCTCCCCCCTCTTTTCCCTCGTTCCGTCGCCCTGTCTCTGAGTCATAGGCATGGGTGTCTCTCTTGATCTCGGTCAACAAACGCTCAGGCTGTGGGGCCGCCTCTGCTGTCATCCCAAACAGCAGGCGTGTTTACTCATCCGTCCAGCCCTTTGTCCCTCCGTCGGCTGACTCCTGTGCCGCACGTGGGCAGTTGTTGCCTGTGTGCTCCAACACAGCGTCTCAACATGCGAACTGAACTGATCTATGGATGTTCGGGTTCATTTAATTGTTGAACTTCAAATGCATTACATTCCCTGCTGAGCTTTGGGCAAGGTTGTCCAGGCCCATGGGTGTTTATCTACTCCCTGGTTGAACTGTAGCCGTGCGTGCGTGCGTGCATGTGTGTGTGTATGCGTGTGTGTGTGACTCAGTCCCTTGAATTTCAGGTTAGTGATTGGCCTCCATTCTGGCCTCAGCTGTAAGTTATGCAGCCCCATCGTGTGTGTGCGTTATCTTTGTTTTCCTTTGTCTTTCAGCTCGTTGGTCAATTCATCGCCCGGGCTGTGAGGGACAAGATCCTTTCTAAGAGCTACTTAGACGGCTACAAAGGCCGTGTCGACTGTGTACATGCAAGGTTTGTGTCTGCGTCTCCTGAACACAGAGCACCTCCCCCATATCGCGTTTTCACACGGCATGATCGCCGCAACGTTGGTGTGACAGCGGGTGGGCAGTTTGTTGGGTGTGTTCACGGAGACAGATCTCCACAAAGCTTTTTGGGGAGCGTGTCCTAAATAGTTGACGTGGTCATAGAGGTGGCGTTCCTGGGCAGGGATCTCCATCCTATGAAGGTGTTTAGAGGGACCCGATACTTTGAGAGGTTGTTCATGGGAATTAGGAGTGAATGACAGGGAACTAGCGGAACCAGGTTCCCCCCCGATGCTGTGACAGCAGGGGTCCCAGCCCACTGACATTCCACACCCAACTGTGTCTCCACGCAGGGCGGCCCTGGATCGGGCGGCGGTGCTGCTGAAGATGAGAATGGACGGCCTGCGTGTCGACAACGTCTGGGGCACAGGCGGGGGTCAGAGACCTGTCACGCAGCTCGTCAAGGAGGTGAGGCCCGACTCTCTGTCCATTAAAGCCTAGAAATGCCTGGAAAAAAATGCCTTTGAATTGGGAAATAAATGAATGAAATCTGTCGTTGGCCATAAAGCGTGATGACATCTAGAGCTGGCTTGGACAAAAAAGGGAAAATCTTGGCCGATGGTTGAGCAGTCTCTCGACCAACCGATTTTGTTTGTTTTGCTATGTGTACTTCTTTATTTAGTAGACACACTATTTTTCCCAGAAAGTCAGCTTAGCTTGGCCAAGAAATCGCTGAGTGACGTCCTGAGAATGTCCTGCTAAATCATCCTAATATTCTGAATTGTGCTGTTTTATTTGGTCACCCTAGTACTACTCTAATGAAAGTTGTTAAGCTATAACAGTGTAAGGGTCCAGTGTTCACAGAATGTTGGCAGAAGTGACACCACGTAAAGATCTCAGACATTTCTGAACTCTAAGTAAACGGCTTTGATGTATTCTGCTCTTTTCCTCCTTATCCGAGTTATCTGTGAAGGTGAACAGTGGACTTTAGATGTTCTTTTTATCTCCGCTTATGTCAGATGACCCTGTTGCTGAAGGAGTATATTTTGTCTGGAGACAACCAGGAAGCCGAGAGATGTCTGAGAGAACTAGAAGTACCTCACTTCCACCACGAGTTTGTCTATGAGGTAACCAGCAACCACTCATTGGGGTTTTCTCTGTATTTTTATTTTGTTTCATATTTCCTAAATGTTCTTTTAGGTGAATTGCAAGCAGTAACTGTGTAACACGAATGAAAAAACTAAATCAGGGCCGAGTTTCTGCAGGTATTTGCCGCTTATCTTATTAAGGCCACTAAAAGTTCTAAGACTTCATTGGAGATTAATTGAAAGTAAAAAAAAAAAAAAATACTCAGTCAGACCATTCTTATAATGACTTTGACAGGCCTGGTTTAATAATACTTAATTTCTGATACAGACATTTAACTAAACATGACCGAACTTCATAAAGCTTAACACAACATCGTTTTTTTTCCTATTGTCAGGCAGTTGTCATGGTGCTTGAGTCCAAAGGAGAGAAAACACTCAAAATGGTGCTGCAGCTGCTGAAGTTTCTGTGGGTGTCCTCTGTCATTACTGTGGACCAAATGAGACGGGTAAGCTTGGGCACCACCTGGTGGTCACACTGTAGCATTGCAGTGCAAACGGTGCCCTCTAGTGTTGGAACAACTGTATTTTCTCCGGTTTGAGGAGCAAAAATTTTATAAAATATTTTTTTTTTACCTTCAAAATCAAGCAGTAAATGAATGAATTCATCCAATGGATCTCCTCGTTGAATGTTCAGCTGCTGCTGCAGAAGTGTTTTCACTTGAAAGTACACTCAAAGACACTTTTTATGACATGAGAATGATTTTATTTGCAGGGATATGAAAGAGTTTACATGGATATCGCTGAAATCAACATTGATGTCCCTCGCGCGTACTTCATCTTGGAGCATTTTGTCGACAAGAGTTTCAGTGCTGGCTTCATATGTGAAAATCTGAGGGACCTTTGTCCTTCTCGGTAAATAAGATTTGCTATACACACATCCAGGCATTATTGGTAATATGGGGATGTGTTCATAGACATTTTGTCTGTTTTCACAGGGGCCGGAAGAGGTTTGTGAGCGAGGGCGATGGTGGTCGCTTTAAACTGGAAAGCTACTGAGGACCCATTTTGTGTCAGATGTGTTCTGTAAAACTAAAGCTAGTTTTTACTATGATACATATTTTGTCATAATGGTTGGGTACAAAGCTGTTTTTTTCCCCCTCTTAAACAGTGAAAACATGTACATTTCTGGGAAAGGGGGCGGGGTTCTAAAAATTCATAAAATGGCACTTTGTTTTTGGTTTTTTAGGTTGAAAAGAAGTTAGTAGACGACACACCACTTTAAGGTGTTTGAGTATACATTTATAAGCTAAAATCCAGAAAGTGCCACACCTTATAATGATGACTGAGTCATTCCAAGTTGTTTTTGTATTTTCCTCTTGATTTATTTCACTGCCACTCCTTTGTTTTCTAGACCAAATCAGTGTTTGTACAGAAATTCTGGTTTGTGAGTATGAAGCTTTATAATAAAAAAAGGGGTCGGGGGTGGTGCAGATTGTTTCAAAGCAATACTTCTCTCAGCAGCTGTTGTCTGTTGTACACATCAAGTGTAGGAGTTAAGCAAGAGAGCACAGATTTGGATACTAGGCTAGTCTGTGTCAATGCTATGCTCCTGTTTTTATTTTCTTCTTTAGCTCAAAGATGTCATCACTCAAGTTAATTAATTTAGAGCTTGGACATTAGGACCTGGCTGGGATCATTCACAACGAAATGGTGTCCAGGATTATTTTTATATTTGGGGAACACTGTTGTGCAAAATAATGTACCAAGTTTTATTGCTCCCTGTTTGTCTGAAGTTCAGTAAATTGGTTTAGAAAATGTATGCTACTGTCTGAATTGATGTAGATGGATGAAAAATGACCTCAGTATCACACAAATGAGTTACCATTATTTTATGAGAATTTTAATCCAGGACCATCAAAAAAGTTTTGAATAATTTATTCACAACATTGAAAGGAAACATTACATTGACCTACTCTTAATTCAACCTCTCAGAAATAAAACATTTACAATATTTACAGCTAGTACACATTTTCAGAAACCTATAGAATATGTTGAGACCTTGATGCCATCACAAAATTGGCGACAGAGAATTAGGTTGTTTGTGTTAACTTCTGGCCTTAAATGTGTCTGCTGAAACGATTCTGTCTGTCTTCCATTTTGTGTCTATAGTGGCTATGACTTCTTGAGCTGCCGCCCCACAGTGTGTGTAAACTTTACTGTAGCTGCTGCTGCCCACTATGCGTTCTACTGAAACTGTAGTGACTATTGACCTATTTTAGAGTCCACTGACCCTAACCCTCGAACTGCTGTCCACCATTGGTATCTACTGCGGCTCTCGCTCTTTCCGTGCCAGTTCCTGTTGCTTGATTGCTTCCTGGGCATCCAGCTGCATCTTCTCCAGTTTCTCAAGGGTGACTGATTTGAGAGGCAGCAGCTTGGGCTTACACAGAACCATAGTTGGCACATCCTCCACGGACAACTGACCTGCGAACGACAGCAAAACCAACAGTGAGACGTTACAGGTGAGGCTTGTCATGTAGTTGTCGGATGGCATACGGTGTCAACGGGGTAATCAAAGGACATCATCAAATAGAACCCAGGTCTCTTGTGTGGCAAGATTGGATGAGCCCTCGATGCTGTGAAGCCTATGAATTTACAACTCATACTCCAGATTACTTGTGGGACATATTATTTGCTAACAACAACTGATGTCCATGTCCACTGTTCTATATGCCGTTTTGCAGTTGTCCATTGAGCATACTGTTGGCGAGTGTTGACGGAAAGGAAAAACTGGTGGGCTGTATCCGTGTACATATTTGGGGTCTGGAACAGGTTTTAGCACTAGATGGCAGAGGTATTTTCCGTAAAAGTAAAACATGTAGGTACAGAACATGGGTTAGCTGTTGATACACTTGGGTGTTTCTCCTACTGAAAGGGGGTTTGCTCAATCTTTAAAAGCACATATCGTATCATTACAGTGATAACTATTGTACTGAGTTGCATAATGATCTACTTGTGCTTGGCTGGATCACGATTTATGATATTCACCTTGTTTGGGCAACACTTCTCGAAACATCGATTTGACTTCAGGCATTATGTCTGTGTTGGTCCAGCTGAAATGGAATCACGAACGGTTAATATAATTAACATTTTTGATAATTATAATGAACGATAATTTAGCTAGTTTGAGCTTAGCTAGTTAGCAAGCTAACATAACGTTCGCGAATTTAGCACTAAAATGACAGCTGACACGGCTGCAGAAAGCACATGCACGATCCCTAAAACACTAACGATTATAAAACATTACCCAATCAATCTGACAACGACATATTCACACAAAAAGTAATGCATTTTATACATACCGATAGCTCAAAAAACAGGAGACCAAGTCCGCCAAACAACAAACCCTTCTGGGCCCATTTCCGGGATTGTCATTCTTCTTCTTCTACGGTTCTTCTACAATTTACAAAGTGCATCACATTGCTGCCGTCTAGTGGACACTATTGGAAGCTGATATGGAGTTTGTCAAGGTTCTTACATCATAATAAATACAGACAACTCACAAAATTGTCTTTACATCGTTGTATTTAAACATATTTATATTCTAGATAAATACAGTGCAAATGTTTAATCTGTAAAGATAGGTGGTGTTTCAAATGGATTGAATTTACCTTATCCAACCATTTTTTATGTAGTACTAATCTATCAATTTGAATGCCAGTATGTATTAATTATATGAAATATACTAGTCATATATTTTACGGGCTTTAAACGCATTGTCTCTCTCTCAGGAAAACGTTTGGAGTGGAGGCGTGTGTAATGGATATGTCTTTTTTGTACTTCTATATTATTTTAGGATGACAATATAATAAGCATATTGTACCTAGCTACAACTTTTCATCACTTGCAATGTCTACTTTCAAGAAAGAGTCGTTACACTGTATATTTGGTTACGCGTGCGTGCGTGTGACGCAATTTAGTGGTGGGGAGGGGACCAGAGTAACAGTGGTAGGAAAGAGGAGGAAGCAGGGATGGCCGAGTCACACCTCTGAAGGTAAAACAGTTATATTATTTCATGCCTTTCAATGTGCCCTTATATCAAGCGCCTGTTTTTATAGCTGGGTCATTAAATGTCCCATGTTTCAACCGTGTTACTCGATTGATGACGAAGAAGTATTGCCTTTCCGTAGGTTGAGAACGCAATCTTTTGTTCAAGCTTCGTTCGGAATGGCCGCTGTTTTGAGAATGTGTTTTCTTGTTTTCTCATGTTGAGTGGTGGAGCGATAAAAGGAAGCAGTAAAAATGAAAGCTATATCACTGCCCCCAATGCCATTGTGTCAATCTGTAAAATAAGATTGATTAGGACAAACCTTATTTAGTTGTCAGTACTGTAGAGCATTGTAGCTACTGATTTGAGCCGCGCGATCGAGTGGTTGGGTGCTTGCATCGGCTTGTTTCCCGTGATAAGCTCGCAATGGTCGGGATGGTTTTCAACGTCTGACAGCTGCTTTGGTAGGGCCTGCGGGAACCGCAGAGTCAGAATGGTTGATCGAAAACTAGCTGTTTGAATTAATTATTTTTGATCGATAAGGACATCTACTGATATTTGTATATTATTCCAAAACATGGATTTGGCATAGTTTGCTCGTTGACTTGACAATCTGGTGGCAAAAAATAGCCAGCATAGCTAGTTAGCTAGTTTGTGACGTTAGCTTGCTGTGTTGACGTTTCGTCTTTTTATTTTATGACCGGCAGTTGAAACGATTTAGCCAGCTAACTACCAGGTTTTGTTGGCAAGCATGCGACAAAATAAAACAATACATGTGTTTCCACACAACTTAGCTGCTATTTTTTTTTGCTTTGAGTATCAGTTCGTGTGGAAGCTACTGTGTCTACATAACGTTATGTGGCTAGCCTTTTGACAAGAAACAAGACCACCCCCACCGTTGGCTGCTCTAACATGCACACAGCAGGTTGGCTTACGTCTCGTTCTTACGCATATCAATCGAGATCTTGGTACGAAGCTGGACTTCTCCGAACCGTGCCACGGCTTTTATTGAAAATCTCGCTTTCCGCGGATTTGTTATTGACATGGTGACATTCTGGCTGCCTGGGCTGTTCGCTGCTGGTCATCCAGCTAACTAGCTAGCAACTGCCACCTCACCAGTGGATCTTTTACCGTCAGTATTTAGCCCTATTATGGTGGTAATAATCATTATAGTGATTTGTAGGCCTACCTAGTCCAGTAAATGATTTGTTGAAAAGAGAAATAATTCTTCATGGTAGAAGAGAGCTGTAAAGCCATTTATTTAGAAGTGGGCATAGGAAGATTGTTCCAGCCACAAATCAAGCACAAATACGCCAGCCCATATGTATTTTAAGTTTGTAGTGATTGTATCATACCAGAAAGTTGAAGTTGCTACAGTATTTCTATAATACTTTTCGGCTAAGCATGTCTGTATATGCGGATGCTTATGCAATCCTCAAAGGAGTGGACTGAGAGAAAATTGGCAAGTCTTGAGCAAACAGTACACAACATGGAAGGACTTGGCAGGATTGCTAGTACTAGTGATGGCTTTGCCCAAGATGTCCACTGGAGATTGTCTACTTCACACCGGCAAAGGCTAAGCAATTAGCACACTAATTGAGGTGAACTACAGTGGTGATGGGGATTGTGGATGACATAACTATTGGGGACGGATTTGCTTATGATTTGGTATATGAATACTGGTAGTAGGAATGGAAAGATAGCAGATTGGGCATGTTTAATTCCTGCCATCATCTGAAAAAACACAACAGTAACATAATCATGTAAAGAAAGGTTAGTCACATCTTAAGGATACTGGCCTCTTGGGATTTGTAGTCACAGAAATGCACCAGAGTGTTATTGGGAAGTTGATAACCTCGTCAGAAAAGATCCCCATGTTATAGTCGTGGCATGTGAGCCCCTGTATCTACAATGCCCCCCCCCCCCCC
>JACXGI010000068.1:71523-105917 GCA_016801175.1 Esox masquinongy | reverse complement strand
TATTATGTCTGATGTGGGAGAATGCTGCCAGGGTTGAGGCCATTCATCCCTATGTCCTTCATCCGCTCTGTTCTTCCAAGCCCCTGGTCTTGCTTGTGGACTTTTCAGTTCATCCCACAGGTCTTTCCTTTTCACTGTGCACTGGGCAAATGATCAGTTATTGCCATAATGCCGAAGATTTTTTTTTTCTGGTGTGTTGTCATTTATGTATAGCCATTGCCTAATGTATGAAGGTGGTGTTTACTACAATTCTGTTAGCAGTGGGGGCACCTATTGTCCTAAGGGTTCCTGGGGCTTTTTTCCCCTCGTTGTACTTAATGTTATTAACTGTTGCCATAAGAACTGTTCCTTATATGGTAACTAGATACAAACTAACATTCTGGCAAATACATTCAAAATTCAGCCTCACTGATTTTTTTTTTTGCTAGCCGAAATGTTTTTTCCTAATTCCACAATAAAAAACACATATTGACTGAGGATGTAGTCTAATGTTTTCAATGCATGTATTCGTTGTAACAAATAGTTTGGAAATGCGCAAAAATATCACAGATGATACAAATGTTTTAGCAGCCCCTTTAAGTGCAGTGGTTACCATGGTAACAGTTTCCCCCTCTATGTCATTTGCTTGCTTGTATCTGACTAGACTGTAGTAACCTGGTCTCTATGCTAGAAGTTGTTTAAACTGAAACCTAAACCTCAGCAAAACAATCTAAATATACTAGAAAGAATCCATGCAGATTTTAGGGGGAGAAGGTTTTTTTTTCTGCCTGTTATTTATTTTTTTTAGCCTAGTTTGCCTATTTGTCCCTGTTTGTGGGTCGGATGCCTACTGTGGGTCGCGCTGCTGTGGTTGGTGCTATCCATGATGGTTTTGGGTTTGTCTGCAGGTGTGTGTGGGGGTGTAGGTTTGCATTAAACAAATAAACAGAGTTGAAATTATGCAAATACAGATGGTTTACACTACAGGTAGATAATGTCTACTCGCTATGACTGATCTGCTCCCAGTAAAAAAAAAAACAGCACTTGTTTTAGACTTACAGTGCTGAACCCCCTAATCCTCTGGTATCTCGTGCTAAAAAAAACGCTATCGGGCTCCTATGTAACACTAGTTCAGCGTTTTGCAGCAAATTGTCTTCTTTGAAGTCTACAATGTAAAGGGCTCCCATACGTTATAATAGTTGAATGGTACAATGCTTTCCACCCAAAAAAATGTAATCATATTTTTTTCCCCATAGGCCAAATGTATCCATAATGATATTCGTTGGCAACTGTTTTATTATCAATGTTAACGATTGTTTGTTGGACTGGGATGTCTGTGGGGTTTGACCTGAGCTGTCTGTGGGGTTTGGACTGGGGTGTCTGGTAAGAGCATCTGCTAAATGATTAAAATGTAAATGTAAAAATGTTGTTTGCCTGACCGGAGTGTCAGTGCAAGATGCTGTGCTGTACTGTAAACAAAGCATAAAACAGCATTAAACCTGTAAATTCATTATTTATGTGTTTTTGATATTCACCACCCTAGTTTCTTTTTAGTAGGCCAAGGCTGAATGTGTAACAATGCACTTCGCTAACCTAAGCTAGTGAGCCTCTGACCATAACATTAGAGGTGTTGTACTTGCATAGCTGTTAACTAGTCACCAGTTAATGCAAAACTGTTTTATGGTACATGCCATTAGCGAGCCCCCATACAATGTAACCCTGTTTGACGGGTTCCGTCACTGAATAGTGTGGTAAAAGCACCTCGCTGAATTACCATCTACCGCAAAGTCTGTATGAAACGCGCATAGTGCAAACATTGGAGTAAATATTTCTCTGTATAAAAGGTGACAATATAAACAAAAAGGGGAAAAAAATCCCCCAGAAAGAATACTTCAACAATGCTGAAATAGTCAGTCAAATAGTCATAGTCAATGCCAGCCCATCGCTGCGGTCAGATGCTTGGCTGTGTACAGTGTTTATGATCCATTTGCCTACAGAGCAGTATTATGCCCGTCGCTTTGTCATTCACGGGGTCGACGGAACCCCTTTGACCTCTAAAGGTCTTCTGACTTGTCGGGGGCCTGGTGCTTTGAAGACCGCTACCTCCCAAAGATCACACACGCACACGCCCCCGCCCCCTTATTCTCAGCAGCAGTGCTAACCTTTACATTGGCTTTGGTCTGTAGCCGTTTTGCTGCTGCTGTCTGTAGTACAGCCACTAAGACGGGACCACGCAGAACACCACAGAGCTAGAAATAAGTAGAACTTCAATGCATGGAATTTTGTAGTTTTCATGTTTCAGTATCATTAGTAAATCTTGACCAGGTTTATAAATAATGCTTATCTTGAACAATTCTGCAACAATAAGTTGTCTGCGTGAGACACAGCAACAGCCAAAAAAGTAAAGCCATTGTAAAGGGGCATTCACATGATACGTGCAGAAACGGCATTGTGCCGGAGAAAAACTTTCAATTACTTTCAATGGTGGCGCTTTCCTGACGCACTGCCCGAAAATAGTCGCAGTGCTCGAACTTCAAATAATTCCAAATATGACTCCAGTAGTCTCTGGCGTAAAGCGCAACCAATCGGCTTACAGCGTGTTGTCCAGACATCTTTAAAATAATTTGAGGAGGAACTGATTCTCTTAGTAGCCGAGTTCCCACGGAGATATTAACACTACACCGAATTAATACAAAGACCTTACTAACAAGGCACGTGAAAACGGGGAAGTTAGCAGTCTGATGGAACTGCTTGTTATAAAAAAAATTGATAGCATTGATCGAATTTCATGTTATTCATTTGTTGTTTGTTTATACCTAGCCACGTTTGTTGTTGAATGGGGACTGGTATAGTTGCTAGCAAACGTCAGTAGACATCTTTTTGATCTCGTGCCTTGACTAGCTTTTACGTCCAACCTTGCGTCCGGCGCAGCTCATCACCTAGGTCAATCGTAAAATGGAGGAGCTTGCGGTGCTCTGCGCTGTAACCTAGTCTGCCAGTTAATGCCTTTCATAGAGCTTTGTATCGGTTCAGCATCATTCCGTAAGTCGTGTTGAGCGCGTTGAAGTGAAAACTATTTCTTGTGAAATGCAATAACACAACGTTCACAGTAGCACCACTAAACCGGTTGGCTTGGTTAACTTGTGCACATGTTTGTTTACAGTTGGGCAGCGCGAGGTAGCTAAGAGGTCAAGTAAAGCATCTTCTCAAAAGCATTGTTGAGTAGTGACATAACGTCAAGTTCGCAGTAGCAGCTCTGGTTTACAGGCGAGCGTGCTAAGCATTCCCCACATAACGGGTGTGATGGATCACGCCGTGCGTAAAATGCATCTCCGGTTATTGAAATCGAGAGATGTGGTCTGTACTTAATTCCATTAACTGTTTTTAAAGCTGTCCGTTACAAGATTCTCAGCAAGGTCTTACATTTCCTTATCCTTGCTAACTGCAATTCCATGCAAATTTCGTCATGTTAAAGCATACTATTTAATGGTATTTTAGCGTACTATTGTACAAAGTTTTCTTTTTTTACTTTTCAAAACAGTTTAGAATGGCACCTTTCAAACTGAATAGTAAGAGTTTTGTACAGCATCTGTTGCTTTATTGTATGTACATGAAGAAAAACATTGCACTTCTATTTGTTTTATTACTGCTATCTGAAGATGTTTTAAAGGGTGTTGTATAAGACGAGGAAAACACATTTCTAATAAATAAAACACTTGTATTTAATCTGATTAATTAATAATCATTTATCAAAATAGTTGCTGCCCTAATCTCGAACCTTGTCGTTAGTTTGTCTTGTATGACTAGGATATGTCAGCTGTTGTAGATGAATTAGCCTAGAATTCCCTACATCAATTAGCCTTGCTTGCTCTACATCAATTAGCCTAGCATGGCATGTCACTCAACCTGTTGTCTTTTGTCTTTAGCCCTTACTCAATATCATTTACATTATATTGCATTTATTATTATATGTTATTAATTTTGACTGATTTTTTTTCTCCTCTTATTATACAGCGTTCCAAGAGGCCAAATTCTTAGAACCTCAATGACCTTTGTAGTCTGAGCTCTCTTCCACCCAGACTGAGTGGGATTACCAACGGTACAATCAACAGCGATGTGGCCCCTGCCTGCCACTACTGCCACTCCAGTCAAGTCACACTGTCAGAGGATTTACTTCCCCATGACTTTCTGAGAAACGAAAAAGAGAAACGAAACAGTTTGGATCGGAGGGATGTGTTCCTGAAGGCAGATGCTTGTAAATATGAAGGCCTGCGCAGGTATGTATTGAGGACGTACGCAAAGGCTGCCTCTCAACCTTCTCCTGCTCCGTGCCCATTTGTCGTGCCTCCGTCACATTTCTCTGAGGGGGGGGGCAAAACAAAAGGAAAGAAACCGTCTGGAGTGACCGCCGGGACGTTGCGGACCCATGAGCGACTCTGCAGGAGGTCCGACAACCAGGCCGACGACATGAGTAGTACTTTAGGCAACAAAGACAAGGACCCGAAAGAGAAGGACCCGAAAGGAGGTCCGGCCGCGGGGAAAGAAAGGGAAAAAGAGGCCAAGGCTGCCCTGGCTGGATTGGGAGGTAAAGAGGTCGGCAAGGAGCCCAAGACCAAAGGTAAAGACGCCAAAGACGGGAAGAAGGATGCGTGTTCCGCGCCACCCGCCGTCGCCTTTTCCGTGGACAACACGATAAAGAGGCCGAATCCGGCATCAGGGACGCGGAAAAAGGCCAGCAGTGCCGAGGTGAGATTAATAGGCCCGTACCTGATCGCAAAGGATGTGAGGAATAAGGAATAGCATCTAGACGTTCTCTGACAGTGGTCCCATGTTGCAGTGGGCTTGACCCTTGCATGGGGCCCTTAGGAAAATGTATGTAGGCAACACTTTAAGTCACTTTGGGTAGAAGTGAGCACTAAATGGCGTTTGTATTGTTGTGCGGTTATACTGTGCGTTTTGCACACAACGCTTCCATAGCATGGAGTCGAGGGGTCTCCAACCGATTCAGACATATTAGCTATTTGGGGAAACAAAAATGAGAATACCAAGTGTTTTTTGAAACTGCTTTGCTTTTTATTTGGGACGTTTTCTTCTCCCCTGCAACTTCTCCCATGTGCTCAGTTTACAAGAGAAAGTACTGGTCTAGTACTGGTTTCATTATGTAGCAAATAAGGAATGTGCCAGTCTTTGATTAGTCTGCAGCCCTTTACAAATAACATATACTAAAGAAATGTGTGTTTATTTATCCTTCTGCCAGGTGTGCCTACTTTGTAGCTTTCAGGTTTTGGGGAAAGTTTAAAGTTTGTCTGGCCGCCCAGGAGGTGTGGTTATTGTTGTAAGCAACACTCACAACACACACTCAATAGGCAACATGCGAAAAGCGAATTGCTGTAAAAGTTTTACTTTTTGAGCCTGTAATGCATGAACAGAGTTTGGGTTAATTCCAATGTTACGTTGATTAGATAGTAGATCGGTGCCCGATGTGTCTTGTACTGTTAGTTAGGCAAGCTACTCGTAAATGGGCTGTGAGCTAACAGTAGGTACCAGTAGCTTGCGTTCCACCCGTTGGAGACCTCTGATTTGGACACATTATAATGCATCGATTTGGGACTCATTACTGCCTACACTGGTTTTGATCCCACATTCTAATCTGCATTTCCCGTTCCAGGTGAGCAAAGAGGTCACCAAGTGCCGCGAGGAGAACTCCACGCGTCTGGATCTGTCCAAGCGTTCGATCCAGTCGCTGCCCACCAGCATCAAGGACCTCACCCAGCTGGCCGAGCTCTATCTGTACAGCAACAAGCTCCAGAGTCTCCCCTCAGAAGTGGGTTGCCTCTCCGGCCTGGTCACCC
The DNA here is from genome assembly GCA_016801175.1 of Esox masquinongy. Taxonomy (NCBI): domain Eukaryota; kingdom Metazoa; phylum Chordata; class Actinopteri; order Esociformes; family Esocidae; genus Esox; species Esox masquinongy. The sequence goes on along the minus strand of JACXGI010000068.1, from coordinate 100,086 downwards.
TGGCCCTGAGCGAGAACTCCCTCACCAGTCTGCCGGAGTCACTGGACTCGCTGAAGAAGCTCCGTATGCTGGACCTGAGGCACAATAAACTGAGGGAGATCCCGGCGGTGGTCTACCGGGTCACGTCGCTCACCACGCTGTACTTGAGGTTCAACCGGATCACGGCAGTGGAGCGGGACATCCGGAACCTGGCCAAGTTGACCATGCTCAGCATCCGCGAGAACAAGATCAAACAGCTGCCCGCCGAGATTGGTGAGGGGAAGGGCCGGGCGGCGAAGGAGGGCTGAAGCGGGTGGTGGGGGTGGGGGCGGGCTAGAACCCATGGTTATGCTCTGGTCCGCATGGACAATCCATTTTTCTTGTGCCCTGTGTTTCCACAGGGGAGCTTTGCAACCTCATTACCCTGGACGTTGCCCATAACCAGCTGGAACACCTTCCTAAGGAGATTGGCAACTGCACACAGATCACTAACCTTGACCTACAGCACAATGAGCTACTGGACCTACCAGAAACTATAGGTGAGTCTCACTGGGACGTCAGCATAGTCAGTTCTTTATGACCGGTGATCCACGTTGTGGCCATCGAGCCGACCTCGCAGGCAGTCCGTTCACCGTGTAGCCCGCAACGTCTGTATTTGAGCGGTTAAATATCTCAAACCCTTGTCGTTGGCTCTTATAGGAAACGAAATGCTATAATTTTAACTGGGACTTGTGGTGTATTTTACACCTGTCACCAGTGCTGCCTAACAGATGGGGTCGATTGGTGTGTTTTTAACTCTCGTCCCATTGCAGGCAACTTGTCGAGCATAAACCGCCTGGGTCTGCGCTACAATAGGTTGTCAGCCATCCCCAGGTCGCTGGCCAAGTGCAGAGAACTGGAAGAGCTCAACCTGGAGAACAACAACATCTCCGTGTTACCGGAGGCGAGTGGTGCTTTGTCATTGACACGTCAGGGACACGTCATGATCCCTTAACGTGGACCTGTCTTCATCCAGGAGCTCTCGCCGTAGATAGTTCTGGTTCCTCAGCCCGCCGATAACCAAACGTCCTCCTCTTCCTCCGTCCGCAGGGTCTTCTGTCAAGTCTGGTAAACCTGACCAGTCTTACCCTGGCCAGGAATTGTTTCCAGTCTTACCCTGTGGGCGGGCCCTCCCAGTTCTCCACCATCTACTCTCTCAACATGGAGCACAACCGCATCAGCAAGATCCCCTTTGGTATCTTCTCCAGGGCCAAAGTACTCAGCAAACTCAACATGAAGGCAAGACCATGGGGGGGATTTTTTTTTGCTGGTGCCGACACACAGTATGGTCCCCCTTTCACATACACTGAGTTTTGCTGCCCCGACTTATAGTTGACCCTCTATTAGTTTTGGTTAATAAATAATGTCAGAGCTGCTGCTTTGATGTTGCTACATGAGGGGGAAAATCCGCTTTACAGCAGGTCCTGGGTCTGAGCCCCATTCCACTACGTACTTGTCTGACTTAGCTCTGGATAAACAGTCACATCAAAGTTGCTCAGTTTTTATTCGGGTGTATTTCTATCGCAGCGTGTCTTTCTGAGCGTACCTGCTACGGGTCAGACTAACGCACGGCATTTAACCTGAATCAAAGGACTGAGCCGTGATTTGAGGACCAATTAAATCAGACTTCTCATAAAGATTCTGTCTTCTTCATTTTCTTGATCTGAGGAATACATTTTTAAGTGTCTATCACATTACACATTTAGTAACAACAGGATATATTTGAAAGTTAATGCATAGTAAAAAACAAAAAAACTTGTGGCTGGGGAAAAGGTGAATTAACAATTGTCTGTTGTTGATCCGATAACGTTGTTGTTTACCAGGACAACCAGTTGACGTCTCTGCCTCTAGACTTCGGCACGTGGACCAGTATGGTGGAGCTCAACCTGGCCACCAATCAGCTGACGAAGATCCCGGAGGATATCTGCGGTCTTGTTTCGCTCGAGGTGAGGCCTTGTTAGAATCCAAGGATGAATTTGGAATTCTTGCTTTTCTCACACCATTCTCTACTGCTAAAAAAAAAAATTGTGATAACTTGTTTCGGCGGTGTGTTGTGATCAACTGTTACTTATTTTGTTGAATGTTATTTTATGTTAAATGCTACAAGTTGTGATAAGCTGCTTATCAGTGTTTAAATGTTGCCTTCAGTATAGTGAATTCTTTGTTCACAGGTCTTGATTTTGTCCAACAATCTTCTGAAGAAGTTGCCCCATGGTATTGGTAACTTGAGGAAGCTGCGTGAGCTTGACTTGGAGGAGAACAAGTTGGAATCTCTTCCGAATGAAATCGCTTACCTGAAAGATTTACAGGTTCAAACATATTTCTGTACCCTTGTGCTTTGGACTGTAACGACAGGAATGTTCTTTACATCACCTGTTTTGTCTTCATGTCTCCTTGTATCATGTGGATGTATAGACTGAATGAACAACACTTTTGTGTATGGTGTGTGTGTGGTTTGATTTAGTTTTGTCACGGCATAGTACTGACATTTTGACTTCCTCCCCATCAGAAACTAGTGTTGACCAATAACCAGCTGACCACGTTGCCCAGAGGGATCGGCCACCTCACCAACCTGACCCACCTGGGTCTGGGGGAGAACTTACTGCAACACCTGCCTGAGGAGATCGGTGAATATGACTTCTAGCTAGGACCGGAGTTGGGTCCGATGCAGAAACCCTGTGGAACGTTAAATATCAAAATGTTGTCAGTGGAACTGATCATTCCACGTTATTGTCCTGGACCTTTGTCTGACTTGTCCATACTTGCCATACCGTAATTGATATTCTACTAATTCCCTGTGAAGTGGTTAAGTCAGCCAGTTCAGACATATTAGCATGTTTCCAGCATGTGTTATGGATACTGTTGCGATCGCCAAATCATTGTATCATAACTGCCTGACGATGCACCAGCCCCAGTGCCTCCACGTAAGAACGTAACACTATCTACCCAGCTTGAATTGCTCCGTCCTTCTGTCCCAGGTACACTGGAGAACCTGGAGGAGCTGTACCTAAACGACAACCCCAACCTTCACAGCCTCCCATTCGAGCTGGCCCTGTGCAGCAAGCTGTCCATCATGAGCATCGAGAACTGTCCCCTGAGCCACCTGCCCCCACAGATCGTCGCCGGAGGCCCCTCCTTTATCATCCAATTCCTGAAGATGCAGGGGCCGTATCGTGCCATGGTCTGAGAGGGCCACAGGCGTGGTCTCGGCTCAAAAAGCCATGGTCTGAGAGGTGATCTGACAGACCACGCCCATGGCTGACAGACCACGCCCATGGCTGACAGACCACGCCCATGGCTGACAGACCACGCCCATGGCTGACAGACCACGCCCATGGCTGACAGACCACACCCATGGTATTAAAGACCACAGCCTATGTTTTAACAGACCACAGCCTATGTTTTAACAGACCACGCCCATTGTATTAAAGACCACAGCCTATGTTTTAACAGACCACGCCCATGGTATTAAAGACCACAGCCTATGTTTTAACAGACCACGCCTATGGCCTGATATTCTGATGTGGATGCCCACCCAGTCAGCCTGTCCTCCCCAACCTGTCTAACTACATGTCATACACTGTTAAAAAAAAGAAATGAGTTAAAAAAAAAAACACCACAACAACAATCAAAATGTACAGAACGTGAGAAAAAATGTCTGGTTCATGCATTATCTATCTATATATCTATCTTATATATGTGAGGAAAAAAATACAAAACAAACAAGGCAAATCCTATATTGAGACTGCTTTAGCATTTCTGTTCAGGAAGCATAGCCATTTAGACGGCCAACTTCCACTATATTTCATTCCCGAATTATGTAAGAAGACAAATTAAAGGGAATTCCACTACTTTTCATACATATATGGACACAAGTATAGTGCTGGCGATTAGAAATATGACATGAAAAAGTGGTTGAATTCCCCTTTAATATACATCCACCCCCTTTTGCCAAAACTGATGATGTATATTGGGTGATTGTCAGCTGACATTGCTATATGAGTCTTTTAATATATAAATCATATTCCCAATGCCAACATATTTACAGTAATTAGGCATATGTCTATAAAAAGAGCTTAGGATACAACTGTATGCAAAAACATATTTGAAACTTTACTGCTGCTGCCATAATCATGTTGATTTTCTTTTTGATTATTCTTATTTTTTTACACTCCCACTAAAGATTTTTATTTGTGTTTTATAGTGAGGATTGAGGATAAAGAACAAAGGTCTAATGTGGATGTTTTTAATTCACATTAATACATAAACTGTGCCTACATATCCAGGGTGATCTGCTGGTTTGTCTGACTAGTATAACACAATTGTCCATTAATATTATACAAAGGTATAATTTATTTAAAATATTTTTCTTTTCTCAAATTGTTCAAATTGATTTTTTAACATGTATTTTATTAGTTGTATTTGTTGCAGTCGGGCACAGTTCTATAGAAGTATGCGATAGTTATCGATTCTAATCAATGGCTTGGTTTGAAATAATTGCAGTAATCGCTCAAAAGTAAGCTGGTAATATGTACAAGAAATGCATAAAAATGTAACGCTAAAAAAATAGAACCTTTATTGAACAGGCAGTAATTTTAATCATTGTAATGTGTTTACTCTGTTTGCTACATCTTCGGTGTTGGGGCTCTGTAACTATAATAGAATGTGGAAACGATTGACCGGCCACAACATAAAGAAAGCTGAAGGAAACGTGTCAGCACAGCCAATTGCTAACGTCATGGTTACTGTTATTAAGGTATGCCAAAAACAAGAATCAAACCCCTGTTTGTCATTTTACATCCAGTCTCTTACTGCGTTTAGTTTTTCTTTTTAATTGCTCATCCTTTGTCTTCTACTTCTGAAACGGTTTGTGAAGATCTCTGACAGTGGAAGAGTTGCTCTGCTCAGCTTTTTGTATTGTCGATGCTGCTGTTCTTATGCACTTTTTAAATGACCTTGGCATAATCCTCTTAACAATGACAACAGCCTAATCTCCTTAGGGGCATTTTGTTTCATAGTGAGGTATTTTATCATGTTAATTTTATAATGATGTGAAATTGATATTATTATAGATGAATTACGATACAAGCTCTGGTTTAAACCTAAACTAGTAAGTTTGTGTCAGGAGTCAAATTCAGACTATTTGGCTTTGGTCCCTATCAATCGTGATGGAAAATTATTAGTTTGCGCTGTGTATGTCTGATGCTATTGGTAAGGGATGTATTAAAGCACCCCATATCTTGCTCATATGTACAACAAACAATAATGCAATTCATTGAGATTCACATTGTTAAATTTCACATTGTTGCAATTATTATTTTTTTTAATTCTAATGTGTAATAGGTTTGTGTTCTGTCACGACTGTACATTACAAAAGGTATATCAAACCAAACACCTTGAAGAGGGCGGCGGGGGCTGAGTACTAAATCATGACTTAAAAAAAGGTTTTATTTTAATCAAGTATTGGTCAACGACTTTTGGCAGCAGCTGATGGTTGACATGTTGGGTGTGGACTGGTAATGGGAAAACCAAGGCCTGGGCAGAGCACACACCCAGAAAAAATATACTGCTGCTTCTAATCCTACCAGCAAAACCTGTTGCTGCTTCAGTGTGAAACTTTTCTGAAACATGCTGTAAAAGATTGATGGGGGGGGAAGTGATTTATTCTAAACAACATTGATACAGACTTAACAGAACACTTGTAAAGTAGCCTGGCTGGGACAAATCCATTGACCTCCGACCCTTGACCTCACTCTCGAGGTTGCAGGAGTTCAGGGCGTCTGGTGGTTTTCAAACAGGTCAAATTGTTTGGACCGACGAACAACACGGAAAAACTAAGGTGCATATTTGAGCCTATAGCGTAGTAGTTAGTTACAACACAAATACTTTTTTTTGAAAAGACAAAAAAATGTAAAAAGGGCTTTCTTCTTGTTCTCTATGTACACGCTCAAACTATACCACCAGAGAGACGACGCATTCCCGGTTTTATATTTTAAAAATGCCTCGGAGGAAATGGACAAAAAAAAATGTATTTCTTTTTTGTTTGTGTTATTGCGTTTTTAGATGTAAACAAAATGGAACCGTTGTGAAAATGCCTTCAGTGAGTACATAAGTGAGATGTGCATTAGGGTATGCAGCCCGAAAAATGCTGTTATCCCATATAATCTTAAGTCTGTTTTTGTTTAAAAAAAATTCTGTGCCATTTGCAAGTGAGAGGTAATTGACACCGATATTATATATAAAGGTAACCTGAGACCTGACAGTCTTAATCGTTCAGTAAAGCATTTATCAAAAACAAGGAATGTAAGTTAAACATGCTTTTGGAATAATGGTTATGACTTTGTCTAGGTTTCGGTGTGTTGAGGATGGTCATGTTTTGGTCTCATATCTGATGGTGAATAAATGAGGTGTTGAATGCGAGCATCCTGAGGGCTTGGAGATGACTAGTTGGTGTTTTATTTTTTTATAGTCTTTGATTTCAGGTCATAGTGTGTAAGAATCATGGTAAATTTGATCCTTTTTTATCTTGTTTTAAATTGTAGAAACATGTATTGTGTCTCAATCCTTTTTCTTGCCTGGCTTAGTTGTATAGGTAACCAAGCTTGTTGAAGAATAATTTAACATGAAGACTTTTTGTCTGGGTCGGAACTAGGGGCAGCGATTCGTTGTGAAAAGACCAGATAATGTTGCTAATATTTGGTATCTGCAAAAAATAAAAAAAATCTCCCCCTTCATTTCAAATAGTATCTGAAGCATTGTGCAGCCTACAATGCTTAACCTACCTGTTCTTTGACAAGCAGCCTTAACTGTTTATCTTTGTTTTGTTACTATAGTCTGTGACTGTACCTACCCTGTTATATCATAGTAGTTGACTGGTCTGTAAACTGTCATTTCTGGTTTTTGCTTTCTTGCTCTGTACATGCTTATTTTAACCTGACCTGATCAGTGAATGACAGTGTTTACTTGATCATGATCTAGCCTGGTATCCAAATGGAGTTCTGTAGTACTACTCTGGAATGCTTAACTAGTGATCAAGGGTGAGACAGTAGCATTTCATTTAGATTCCAGGTTAGCTACTTGGCTACCCCAAGCAATCCCTAAACCATACAGACCTGCCCAGGCTAAGCTCAACCCCTGGAATTTTCCCACATCCCCACCTTTCCTCAACATCCAGTCGATGGTTGCTCACATGGCTGGTTTTTAATCATATAAGACAGATAATCAGTTGTGATATAAATGAAAATATAAACATTTTCTGGCCTTTAAGTGACCTGTCTCTTGACCAGGAAGAACTCCTGGCTTTAGTTACAGCCAATAATAACTCGGGCTCTGAGTTTTCTCCCTGATCTCTTCACCTCAAGGTCAGGAAAAACTCCTGACGCTCATCATAACAAATGAGCTGACAGTTTAATGGTCAGAAATTAGACAGATCATCTATTTTCTAGTACTAGAACACAGTTCTTTGTTGAAAGATTCCTTTTGTCTCTGTTCAAATATGTGAGTCCAGTATATGCAGACATGACTACCTCAATGTGAGTCTGCATTTCTGACTGTCGTGGCCACTACCGTCCAAGTTCAGGAGTATCAAACACAAATGTGCTAATAGATATTGTGGCGGGGGGTAAAATAATATTTTTCTCAAACTTTTGGCACAGGGTGTCATTTCCCATTATTTTTTTCCCTGAACATCTTCTGTTCTGTTCTGAGAGATGCTTATTCTAATTATTACTTGGCAAATGAAAAGATAAATTATTTGTTTGCTTGGTTGTAAATTTCACACTTATTAATCAAAGCCTATTGTAAAGAAATTGATTCAGACACCTGCTAAAAGTTTGCAAAAGAATGACTTTTTGCAAAATATTTGAAAAATTGGTCATGCTTGGTGACGTTCTGTATGTACATATATCTTTTAACTGTAATAAACCTATAAACATTTGCAAATTGAAAACAAAAAAAAAAGAAATTGTATCTTGCATCTTTTTTTTCGTTGCTTTCACCAAACAATTCTGCAAAATAATGTTTTGGTTTTTTTTGGAGCGAGCAGAGCAAAGCAAACCTGCCTCATTCCTTGAAAATAATTCTTCGTCTGTCTTAGTCGATTTTGTTCGTAACTCCATCTTTATTTTCTAAACACGAAGCAGCGTTTAAGCCAAGAGTCCGATCCTTGTACAGTACGAACTTTGACCTATTTACCTTTTTGCAGTAATTTGCACAAGCACAGTGAGTGCATAGTTTAAAAAATCCCAATCATAGAAGTGAATGCCCTTTGTTTGATCCAGTGCCAACATAGGATCAGTTTCACCTTTCAGATTATAATTTATAAAATGATATGTAGAGATGGGGACCTGAGCCTAGATCATATTTCCTATTGTCAGGTGCATTTTTTAAATTCTGGCCCAGGGTCCCCACTGTCCATGTCACCTTATTTATTATGATCTGATCAGCAGAACTGATCCTAGACAAGCGACTGCTCACTCTGAGGTACTCGATAAGTACTGGCTCCAGACTTAATGCCTGGAGGTAAATATACTAAACTCGCGTAAGTTGTTGCGATACTATCTGGGTAGTAAGATGGTGTACTATTGGAGCAGAATGCTTTTGGGCTGCGTAGATTCTAGAAGCTCCACATTAGTTACATTTAACGTACGCATTAGTTCAGTGTATCATCGTTGGAACTGAAGTGCATTCAACTTTTCCGCCCATAGACAGCAGTATCAGCTGCTGACCCCTGGACATTACTCTGTGTGTTGGTCACCGAGGGTCATTTGAATTCAGTGAATTCTAGATGTTAACTGGAATTTCAATTGCCCAAAAAAATGATCCTACTGAAACAATGAAGGAAATCAGTATTGTAGGTGTGCTTGCTGACTAGACTTAATTGTAACTGAACCCCACAAAGGCGGTTGAAATATTTCCCACTTTTTCAAAAAAGATAAAAACATGGTGTTGTGCCTTTTAATATGTTCAGGCCTGGGCTGTTCTCGTGTATCTTTTGTACCTAGCAAAACAAGTCATTTGTGTTATTTGATGTCATTTAAGTGTGAAAATTTTATCATTTTAGGATTTTCAGATGTTTATATATTACTCCTTTGTCATGCCTGCACAATGCTTTGGATTTTGTTTTATATTTTGGAGGTTTATCCCACTTCGTCAAATTGTGGAATTGAAACTCTGAAAAAATGTATAAATGTACTTTTAATCCAATTAATTGTAATGTGCAGTTTGTTACTTCTTCAATATAAAAAAAACACAGTTGGCCTGTCTTCATTTTATAACTTATGTTGTACCGATGTGTTCTTTCAAATGACAAAATATGAATTGCCACTTTTTTCAGGGTTTGTGGGATGGTTTCCTGGATAGACCCAAGCTAGCATAAATCTTAATTTCGACCTGAAAGACAATGGCCAGAGATTTACCAATCATGATCCGCAGTGATTTACTTCAATAGGTCATTCCTTAGATTAGCTAAATATCATTTTTAGCCTCGGTTTAGTTTCAGGGCTGGGTTTTTCTGAGGCCTGTACTTTTTCTTGATCTGGGAACCTAAACTTCTTAGACTCTCCAGACCTTTTACAGTATAACATGACTAATATATTTGAAGTACGGTTTAAAAATGGGCTATGTTGAAACCAAAGTTTTTCCTAATCGGGTCGCATGGTTTACATAATATGTCTGGATAAACTCCTGGCCTTGGAGAGGATGGAGACGTGACTGTATAAACCGTGTGCTTGTTCACATGATTTAGAAGGTTTCTTATGCACACAGTAAAAGCAATATGATTGGGCTGTGAAACCTACGGGGATGAGCTGGCTTCATACAGGTTGACATGTAGTTCTGCCGTATGCAACTTTAGGTCTAATCAAAAATGTATATCAGCTCTTGTGTAATACCATACATGTGGTCACCAAAACATTTCCACCCCGTTTGTGAATATGTATTAGCAACCTACGTGCAGAGGTGAAACATACAGGAGTTTCCGGTTTAGGACAAAAGTGCTGTCAAGAATAGGGGATGGATAGCCCACAGTTGATTTCTTTTAAAGTTGATTGATTTAATGCAAACCAAAACATTTTCTAGTCCAGTATTTTTTTAAGATGGATCCTGGAAAATGCCTCTGTTTTGTGTAAGTCAAGTCACTTCAGAAACCAAAACTAGAGTAACCATACATTTACTTTTGCTAAATCACTGATCTGGAATAGCTATACTCCGCCAACCTTGCTAAATTAGTCACAAAGCTAAGGGCCAACATCATTTTATATTTATATTTTACTAATTAACCTAGCGGGCACTTTGAACGGTATCCAATTGAAATGGCATTTTTTTGTACAGATCAACTAGTATATCATCCAACAGCTTGATTTCATTTCGAAGCTATGTTCAAAGTGGTTGTTGGCATATATTTCTGCATTGTTTCATTAATCAGGATTCTGACATTAGGCTACAGCATTTAGAACGGTTTTAGCTGTGTCCCGAGTGGGCCAGTGGTCTAAGCCATCGCCTCGCGTCTTTGCGGCTCGCAGTTTGAATCCTGGTCACGGCTCACCGAGGGTCCTTGAGAGGGTGGTGTATGAGATGTAGCTGCCAGACAGGGTTGAATTCTATCGTCATGCGTCAGCGACTCCTGGTGGTAGGGTTGGGAATCGGCGAATTAAATCGTGGTTGTTCGTCAGGTAATGGTTTCTCAGGAGCATATGTACTGACAAAACAGTTCATGGTTGAGCCAGTCTTGTGAAGCAGAACCGAGCAGAACCGAGCAGAACAGCTTGGCGAAATTTGATTTGGGGGAAACGTTTCGACCTCGTCTCCCCTGCATGTGCTGTGGGATTGTTATGGGAAGACACGGCACAAATTGGATGTCAAGAAAGTCGAAAAGTTGAAGCTGACGACGTGTTATCAAATAACAGTCATATATTCAGTGATGATGATGACAGTAGGGTGAACTGATTGAAACAAAGTGAACCCAGCTCGTGAAAGACATATAGCCGATCTTAATTGGCAGGAATGTTTCACAGTGTGAGAATTGGAACATGGCCATATTGGAACAAACACAATCAAGACATTCTGCTCCCTAACTTCTAATAATGATTGTTATATCCTTTAAATTCCTTTAACAACAGTCTAATTCATCCCCATTAGGTTTAATTTGAAGTTGGAAGACTGTACCAGGACCGTGTAGCCTTTCAATGCTACTGTAACAATGTCTTGATCATGTAATTACAACCCCATGAGTCATACACGTTATAAACACCTTTCGCAGCGATCACAATTCTACATATCTGAGGTTTGCACAATATTTCCCGATCTATATTGTCAAGTCCAAGACAGATCTTTTCAAGTCTTGCCAAGTCAAATCGTCCTTTCAAGATTGTCTAGCCAAATCAAATGTGCAACTAGGCCATTCAAGAACATCGAGCAACTACAATGTGGATTTAGCATTGTGTTTTACGTTTATCCTACTGAAAAGTGAATCCATTTTGGAAAACGAAAACGACTCGTGGCTGTTCTTGGATCTATTTCTTTTTTATCCTAAAAAATGTTTTAGTACTCGTCGATGACAGCCAACAGTTGAAAATATGAACAGTGGTAGGCTAGTCAGTGTTGTGTTAACTAGGATTTGTCCCAAACATTATGCTCTTTGCATTCAGGACAACAAATCTTTTTACGTTAGTACCTCGTTACAAACAGGACACATTCTATGCAATAGATTTATTCTGTGTGCTTTTCTGAAATGTATGTTAGTATCGCGCAGGAAGTACAATGGTGTTGATCCATCCTCTGTCTTATCACAGCAATTAAACCGTTTAAACATTAGGCTACTACTGTTGGCCTCATTGGCCTCCATAACTTTTTATCCATCTGACTGTTCGGTGCCCTTCTGTGCAAGAATTTGGATCACCTCATTTGTCTCTGTGGTTGATATGTGCTGAAAAGTGACTAGTCAACTGAAGGACCAATATTGCATTATACACCGGCATGCAGAGATCGGGTAGTCAAAAGAATAATGTTAACCACTATAATTGCACATTACCATGTGATTTGTTAAGCAAATGTTTACTCCTTAATCTACATTTCCCCTTTGGCATTGGATATTATGTGTAGATTAGTGACAAAATCATTTTTTTTTCGTTTTAAATTCAGGATGTAACACCACAAAATCTAGGTAAAGGACTAAATATGGATGGGCACTTCTGACTTTGATTCAGTATCTCGGCTGATTAATTATTCATTTGATGTATATGGTTTCCGTAATAAAACGTATAAATCGTCTTTCTCAATCTCAACACTTGAGATTGCATTCTATTGCTCATAGTCCCACACAGGGCTGGTTTAGCTCGGCCTGTTCCAATACAACAGCGTCCCCTACTGGATGATTGAAAACACGGTCTCACACACCTCGACTTCAACATCAATTACGCCTAGTTAGTTTGTTTGACCCATCCATACACACACACACACACACACACACACATACACACTCACAGGAAGACGTTGACTAATCTAAATTATGTCAAATGAGTTAAGCAATGATATTGCTTTAAAAAATATACTGTAGCCTATATGCGTAAGAACCGACAGTCATTTACAATAATATTTGAGAGGGACGACATATTTCATATCCTACAGTCATGATGGGCCACGTAACAGGCCACTGTTTGCAGTAAAGATAATGTGTAATACGTCGGGGGTATCCGAAGGACTTTTTCTTACAGAGCAAAGCCCGGCATGAACAGCAGAGCGCACGGGATCTCTTTCAGACGATAGGTGTCACTGTATCCTCGCGCTGTATCCCCGCGCTGATACATGTTAACTGGTAGTAAAATGTTTACTGGAAACACAGAATAGTGTTACAGCTACAGTAAAGTATGGCGTATTGGTATTATATGATATGGCATTGACACAAAAGTAAACTCAACTCATTAATGGTTTATTGCGATTTATTGAAATCACCTTTTCCCTAGATTAAATGGTGACAAAAATGTGGATAACCAACCTGTAGCCAAATCACTCATCAAGTTGATCTAATGTCTACTGTCTCTCAATTGCCAAAAAATAGGCCTATTAAATAATAAAATGTGTAAAACGCTCATGATTAGGTATAGACCGAAAGGCAAGTTTTACGAACTGTCCAAATCATGAATTATTTTGGCTATAGCTTAGGAGCACGTTTAGGGCCAGTTTCGCGGACACTGATGAAGTCAAGGGCTAGGCTTAATCTTTGTCCGTGAAACCAGTCCTTAGTGTGTAATAGCAAGTATTAGATCGTTTAAATCATGTGATGTTGATCGCAAGAACCTTTGCAAATGCTTAATATTGACTAACCAATGAGCCAATCCATAATTTACGCATCACACGGGCTGACATGGATATCTAATACCCCATAACTATCGATTTTAGTCTAAAGCCAAGAGAGTTGACTGGTCCAGAAATTGTTTACTGCAAAGTAGGCTACCCTTTAATTATCTTACCATTGACCGAGACTCATAGACTTTTGTGTTTTTCTCTAACGTTGCAACGGTTTTATTATAACAATTCCGTGAAAGTGTGGTGCGTAAAAGGGTGGGCTCGTGAATGGAACGGAGGGGAATGAAGTTAGCTCGCGCCAAGTAATAAAACAAGCCCCGTGTTAATTTCCACGTGGTGTGGACTCCGACTGCTGCTATAGCAACCCAATTCTGGGACGTTGAGGTAATAAAGAGAGGGAGTGGCAGAGCCGAGCTGGAGCGAGCATCAGAGAAGCATAGTACTAGAAAAGACTCCACTCACAGAAACGACGGCAGCGGCTGAAGCAACAGCAGCAGCCACTAAGTAACGTGATTACAGCTCTATTAGCTCTGCTAGAGAGACAGACCTAGATACGGAGTAGCTAATTCGGTGGAGAGAAGAGGAATACTATATGTGAAAGGTCTGCTTGCGATCATCTGTGGAACACAGAAGCGATGCGGCGAATGATTCCCAGGTAACTGACATGCGTAAAGAAGTTACGCATTGTCAGTTCAATTGTCGGGCACGAAAGGGGACTCTGTGACACAGGACAATGCTTGAGGTAACAGTTGTCTTTAGTGTGTGACTGCATTATTCTCTGACATAAAAAAAAGTTTATTTCACTTGTGGTGTATTTTGTAAGCTGACAGTATATAAGTATTATATTAATACGACATTTGCCATTGATTTTGCTTTCAAGAATTTATACTTTTGGTCATCCTGTTTTTCAGATGAATTGACAGGCAGTCAAATTCAACCTAAACTGTTCTCAGTTGACCAACATGCAATGGAGCGAAAAATACACAAATACCACTGACAAGTGCCAAACCATCCCCTTTAAGTCTTCTATCTGCAATCCACACTGTTTAGCGGACAGCCTTTGTTGACCTCACATGATTGGATCCCTAAGGATCTAAGAGGACCAATGATGGGCTGGGACAACATGACGAAGATGACCAATGAGACTGTCCTTGGCGGGCCGCCCTACAGCCTCCAGATCTCGTTGCCCCTAACGATCCTTGTCGGGATGCTCATCCTATTGACCGTTTTCGGCAATGTCTTAGTTGTCATTGCCGTGTTTACAAGTCGGGCCCTCAAGGCCCCTCAGAACCTCTTCCTTGTTTCCTTGGCGTCGGCTGACATTTTGGTCGCCACGCTTGTCATGCCCTTCTCTTTGGCCAATGAACTCATGGGCTACTGGTACTTTGGTAAAGTCTGGTGCGAGATATACTTAGCCTTGGACGTCCTTTTCTGCACGGCGTCCATAGCACACCTTTGCGCCATTAGCCTGGACAGGTATTGGTCCATAACCCAGGCTATCGAGTATAACCTGAAACGGACACCACGCAGAATCAAGTGCATTATTGTCATCGTGTGGGTCATTGCCGCGGTGATCTCGTTCCCGCCGCTCATCTCCATGGAGAAGGAGAGGGACAAAGAGGAAGGGCCAGTGTGTAAGATCAACGAGGACAGGTGGTACATCATCTCCTCCTGCATTGGCTCTTTCTTTGTCCCCTGTTTCATCATGATCCTTGTTTACATCCGGATTTATCAGATCGCCAAGAAACGGACACGAGCGCCACCAGGTGACCGCAAACCCAAAACGGCTGCTTCAGTGTCACCGGCAGCCGGCAAGAAGGAGAACGGGGCCGGGGGTGACCAGCAAGCTTGCGTCGAGAAGCTGAAAGGAGAGGACGGAGAAAGGGAGGAGGTCGAACAGAGAGAAGAGCCACGAGACAGGGACGAGGATGAACACAAAAGAGAGGAAGGAGACAGAGAGGGAGATGAAGACCGGGGAGGGAGAGAGAAAGGAGAGATAAACGGCGTGGACCTGGATGACTCCTCATCTTCCGATCACAGGGTCAACAACCCCTGTTCCATTAAGAAGAAGAAACACAAGGCGAAAACCAAACTGAGCCAGATCAAACCAGGAGCGGACCACCCGGCGCTGGTGCCCCAACTGGTGGGCCGACAGAGCACCAAGGGGAGTCGATGGAAGGGGAGGCAGAACCGGGAGAAGCGGTTCACCTTCGTCCTGGCTGTGGTCATTGGGGTTTTTGTCATATGCTGGTTCCCTTTCTTCTTCACATACACCCTGATGGCACTTTGTGACTCGTGTCACGTGCCGGACACACTGTTCAAGTTCTTCTTCTGGTTTGGCTACTGTAACAGTTCGGCGAACCCAATCATCTACACCATATTCAACAATGACTTCCGGCGGTCTTTTAAAAAGATCCTGTGCAGGGATAAAAGAAGAATGGTATGATTGGAATTTCTTTGTGCTGTTCATCGTTTGTACGTTGTTTTTTTTAACAAATTGTGCATGGCTGAATCCTTGGCTTTAAAAAACAATGTACTTACCTGTGACAAAGTATCCTAATGTCTTGTGTTGCAAAAGCTTCCGGGGGGAAAAGGCTTGAACCTACTACAGTACGTGCAGTAAAAGTATTGAAGTGTTGTTTTTCAAAAGGTTGGCTGGACCACAGCTCGAAAAACAGACCCCTGTGTATACAGACTTAAAAATAAAAAAGCCCAACCATTCCAGCAATATAGTATTTTACCATTTTATGTTGATGTTGACATCATGCCGTCTCCCTGTCAGCCACCTGGGTTATATTTTCGTTGTTTCTGATTCTGATGCACACTGCCATTTTATATGATCACGCTACAATGGGACATTTGGGTCACAGTGGTCATGTTCAGAATAAACATATCTCCCAGTGGCCATTGGTCTGTTTCTCAACACTTTCACAACTTGTTATAAAGGTCGATGCCGAGATGAGGATTTCATCACACACACACTCACACACGCAGAGCATTGTTCATAATACAATATCATATCCGTGCACAGGAGGAGAACACAGACAGACCAGGGGTTATGGAGGAATAGGTGGCACTGATTTGTTCTTGGTTGTTTATGAATGTGCGCTTCGGTGCAGGAGCACAGGAACAGCTTCTGATGTCCGCAGCTGAAATGACTTCATTAGAGAGCCGAGGTCCCAAATGGCACACCCTGTTCCCTCAGTAGTACACTACCTCTGGCCTGGAGCCTCTGAGAAAAGTGCACTACTAAGGGAATAAAGGGTGATGTGTAAAAAGGCACACAAACTGCAGAGAGTAGGAGTCCAGTTTGGGCCGTGTCGTGTTGGTGTTATTAAAGGCAGTATGTTAATTTTGGGTAACTTTTGGAAGTTTTAGCGTCAAACGATCTGGTGACGAACTTGCAACGTATTGGTTCCGCTAATACGAGGATGTGGATCGTGAGACGTAGCTGGCTCGTGAGTTTTCAAACCAGAACCCGATGAAGTGTCTGCAGGTGATACAGAAGACACACACGTACACCTACAGCGTTCCATGCATGTCTGCTGAAGTTGAGGAGGAGGAGGGTGTCGGGCCGGAGTCGCATTGCGATCTGACGCTTCACTTTTGATGTCATAGTTCTGGGGAAATTATTATTCATTTTATACACCAACGCACATACGTACTGTTTTAACCCCCAGTAGACCTCCAGGAGAAAAAAAATGCATCAGCTCTCAAGTGGGTTACCCAACCATCACGGCAGAATATGGTGATGGGATTATTATAAAAGGTTAGGAAGCACTGAGCTTCCGGGTAAAAATAAAAACAGAGCAGGGAGAGGTTTTGTTTCATTCGTCATCCGTCCTCATGTTTCCCAGTCAGACTGCATCCAATGGTGTGAAACACGGAGTCCAGGATTGAACTTATCTAGGGCTCAATTAAATCAAAACCTGCATTGCAGCACAAGGCTGGTGTTCAAGTGAACTGAAAAAAAAAAAACCCCATCCACAACAACACTACCACCTGAACGCCCACCCCCCCCACCCCATCTATATGATACCTAATGCCAATAGGTCGAAGATGGCCACAGTATAGAATAAGAGCACCTTTGATTACATTAGCAATCTCCTTGATAGCTGAACGACAACAGGCCACTGTAGACTAGGATGGCTTAGCCATGACCCTTGCCATTAATAACTACATTCATTTACTACAGTAACCCATTCACACGACTCATTGGGATAATCTCTTTGATATTGGACGCTAAACGCTGGGTGAGAACGGCCTGTTAGACATGTGCATTTTAATATTAATGTAACGTTGGAACAAGAGGTAGGATGCAGGTGTGGGAGAGCGGAGGAAAAACGGAAACGACAGTGCAGTAACTACGGGCCCTGCTGGGCCAGGACACGACAACTGACGTCAATAACTACAGACACACGGTAGTACAGAACATCCACATTGAGATGCGTTGTATTTCGAAACTTGTATTGATGTGTTGACGTTACATTGTCATTTTCAAACGTGTTGGCATGAACAAATACATTTATCTGAATACACAGGGTGGCTAGCCAGACCTAAACTGGGGAACATTAACTAGTTGTGATTATATATTTCCTAACTATGTGATAATGGCATGGAAAAGGAAGGATTAATCTATATTGTAAACCTATCTATTACTATTATTAGTCCTTTTGAGGCCTGGTGTGGAATACAGAAAGCTGTTTTATTCCCTGAGCACAGATCCCAATAAAATAATTTGGGTGGACATCTTTTTTCCGGAGCTCCTTATTACAGAGAGCAATTATCTCTCATCCTCAGACAGACAAACAGAGCACATCTGGGGATTTGATTATTGAACCTTCCTGTCATTCTGACACACACACGCCTGCACACACAAACACAAGCCCACATCCACGCACACGCTTCCCATTTTACCATTGTAGTGAGGACACAACACACTTGTCTATGTCCCCAGTTGTCAGTTGGTCTCATAAATTCTTGCTCTCCCCGTCTCTCTCCCTCTCTCTGACTGACCCTCTCTCTTTCTCTGTTCCTCTCTCTTTCTCTGTCCCCCACATGCTCTCTGTCCCTTTCTCGATCCCTCTCTCTCTCTTTCTCTCTCTCTCTTTCTCTCTCTCTCTTTCTCTCTCTTTCTCTCTCTCTACTCTCTCTCGCACTCTGCCATTGATTGATACAACAGGGCTCCCTGTGTGCCCGATAAAATATATACAATTGATGTTTTCAGTTGCTCACAGCTGCATTAATGAGGCATCTACACATTGGGCAGATAAATGCACGTCCATCAACTCCCCACACACACCCTCCATTACACACAAACCATAAGAGATATTTTCCCTGTGATAAAACATGAATAATACAGCAGCGCATATTGTGTTATGTCTGGGCATTATAATAGTGGAGTAATGACAGATAATTAGAACTATTATATCAAGACCCATTCCTGATCCAATGTTCTTCCTGTTCAAATGTACATTTCTCACAATTTAACAAGGCTACCATATACTGGAGGTACAGAGCCACACATCACAATCACACACACACACACACATGCACACACACACACACACACACACACACGCACGCACACACCAAGTAGTAGGCAGTTTCTAGTGGCTCTAATCATCTATCTAGTGAGTGATGAAGGACAGCTTGTGGGTGTGTAGAGGAGATTAGCCCTAAGTACTGTACTCTGCTGTTTGGCACTCTGTAATGGCCTTTAATATAAACAGACATTTTGTTATCAGTAAGCCCATATTCTTTACGTCTTGTAAAGAAGTAGAAGGTTTTGATTTCTAAACATGATTTTTCAAGTGTCTAGTTTGGGCGCTTCCTATAAAATTTTTATTTTGTGATGGCAAGAGGCTTAGGGACACGGTCAAACTGGCATGTTGATTTTATATGTCCTATGGATTTTCTTGTCAATTGGAGTTGTACGTTGACGGTCAGCCAACATCATTCATCACTATTCAAAAACTGGCCATCCTTTTTCATGCACTGGAAATCCCGATGACTAACACACTGATATGTATGTTAGCTAACTAGAAAAGAACAGCACGAGCATCGACCAATTCCAAAAAAGGACTGCATGCG
Organism: Esox masquinongy; assembly: GCA_016801175.1. Lineage (NCBI taxonomy): Eukaryota > Metazoa > Chordata > Actinopteri > Esociformes > Esocidae > Esox > Esox masquinongy. Next base: position 80,673 of record JACXGI010000068.1, on the reverse strand, counting down.
AACCGACCATGGACAAAATGAACTCGAATTAACTTTTTTTCCTCCTCTAAAGTTACTTCTTGCCAGGTCTAAGATCTCGTCCGCGCTTACAGCGTCACTGTGAATATTGTATGCATGCGTCATCAGAGTTCGTGTGGGACAAAAGTTCAACGTTCACCCGTTGCTACCCACTTCCACTATGCATACGATTTGATGCGTAGGTTCGACATTAAATCCAACGCATGCACAAGGCACCATACTGGGACAGCCTCCGCAACGCAATGCTGGAAGGCACGCGCACTGTTTTACTGGAAATGAATGTACTTCTGGTGTACCGAAACGCAATGACGCCGTAGGCATTAAGTCTTGTGTGAGCAGACTGTAATGGCTCGCTGATATCCACCATCCCTTTGTTTGCTGTGTGTTTACCGTGGGCCACGGCAGTCGTGTGCGAAAGTCTTTAAATATTTACCCGTGTTTAGGCATTTTCCATGAAAGCATCTGTAATATGTCTGGAGAAAATTGGAGCGAAGGATCAGTCTTATTGTGGCATAATAGAGGCCATTAAGCCTCCATCCACGGAAAACTGGAGCTGGCGGCTCCCCTGCTACGGTAAACACTGGTGGTGAACAGTAGGGGTAGAAGTCTCTCTGATTACTCTCTTATACGGAATATACTAACAGGAAGCAGTGTTTAGGCAAATATGAATCCCAATAGGCAAATTATTATCTTGTGTCGGTCGATTTGAATGGAAGACGTCAACGTGCAATTCCTTATGAAGGGGACAGAGTCCACCTCAAATTAAACCCTACCCCCTGGGCCCTACAGTGCTAAGATGGGGAGACTGAAGGAGGTGCAGAAAGAGAGACGGACCAGAGGGGAGGATAGAGAATAAAGAGGAAGGAGAGAAGGGGAAGGTGAGTGTGTGTGTGTGTGTGTGTGTTTGTGTGTGTGTGTGTGTGTGTGTGTGTGTGTGTGTGTGTGTGTGTGAGAGAGAGAGAGAGAGAGAGAGAGAAAGGAAAGCCCTGAGGCTGAACCAAAATAAACAAGTTTCAAGTTCTATTTGTCACATGAACAGGATGCACAACGGATGGACCATTGATGCAATGCACACTTGCGGCGGTTCCTTCGAGACAGCGCGACAGCAACTGAGATGACACTGTATGAGTGCCATGTGTCATGAAATACCCGGCTACACATATACAAACAGGCATTCACCCTTGTGCTCTTTTTATGGGAGTTATTTTAGGATGACAATCCTACAATCCACACACACAGAAACACACCCAAAAGTGTGAACTTATACATTTTGGCATGTTGGAGAAATTAAGCTAATTGAATATGTGCTTGATGTTAAATAAAATAGACATGTTTTGGGGGAAACTGGACGTATGTTGGTATGTATGTATTAGGTCAAAACATGGATTGCCATTTAGAAGAAAATATTAAAATGTATATTTGTATATTTCCAAATTTGTTGATCAAAATACGTTTTTAAACGGTTAGCATACGGCATAGAACTGCATAATTACAGTCAGTTTCTAATTTCTGTAGTTAAATGTAGACAGAAATATATTTACTTTTAACTACATTTTATTCAAATATTGTTAGAAAATATCCAAATGACACAATATGTGCCAGTAGGACTACATTTTGCGGACCTATCATAAAAAGTCTAATATTTCCATCTAAAAATACACCAAAAATGTATTTTAGCATAAGCTATATCATCTTAGACGATCTTAACCAGAACCAATTTTTCAGGATATAAAAAATTGCTTCAGTAAAAATACGGAACACATCTAATAACAAGCTCACAGAATGTGGTTTGCATGCTTCTGAAGCTGATACGACACATTATCAATCACATCTACGACCGTTATGGATGTTATAGAGATCGCAACACTGAGAAAGGATACTGACAATGAAGGAGAGAAACCAATTATAGATTATGTTAAACCTTAATAAAATCTGTCTTTGCAGAGAAAGTTCAAAGATTCATTAAAGATTCAAATCTGTACCCTGTATTCACTGGTGATGTATGTACTCTTGAGGTTCATTTCGGTTTCACAGCGTTAAGAGAACGATGACTCAACTTAACTACTTCACCCCCAGACGTGTTCAAAATGCGGATTTCTGATCACTTTCCGCCACTGGTCTCGACATACAGCTTTATATTCAATTACATTAGACAAATCTTACCTGTCTTCCTCTTTCCACAGTCAGTCCTCAGTGGGGTTTTTTTAATTACTGGTATCTACTAAACGAGAACACTTGGAATTAATGAAACACCTTATCCCATTAGAAGTCAATGGCCTGTAGAAACGGTGGGAGCTGAGCTCCCCTCATGACAATGATATTATACATTTTATAAAACATTTTCAATTTCCATAAACAAATAAAAGAAAGTGATTCGTAAAAGTAGACTTTTTTAATGCAACTTTTTTTCCGCAGCACCTTGTTGTTCATCAAACCTTGCCGATACATCTCGGTATGGAGATCTGGCAGGGTGTGTGTTAATGTGCGTGATGAACAACAATCAGCTGGGGTTAGAAAGCTCTTTACGGGACGGGATAAATGAAACAGATGGCATGAAGAGGAAAACAGATATTGGAGTGGCGTACGGCTATTGAAGTGGCAAACAGATATTGGAGAGGGCTTTGCGTGTCATGATGAATGTATTATTCGACAAATGCTAGCTTAAAACGAGGGGCCTAAAGTTGACTCTGGTTCCATTTGAAATGACATGGTGTGCTTTTAGCCCACTTTACGGTAAATAGGGTGCATCGAAAAGGTAACAGGAAGTTATTTGTGCCGCCTACTAGAGTGCATTTCGGGTTGAGGCCCGTCTGTCTGCCCACATCAACCTATGAGAAATATAGCCAACCTGTCTTAGTGTGACGCACCAGCTACCTGTCTAAGCGCGTTGGGACAGTGACAGCAGGTGGGCATGCCAGAGAAACTAATCTAGGTCTCGGATGTCAGACCTGGCAGAAACACGAAACAGTAAAATTAAACAGTGAAATTAAAACAGTGAATTTGTTAATGTGCCGCGCTAAAGTTCTCTGTCCATGCTACAACTGTGAGGGTGGGGGATTCTAGATGACAGCCTTCCAGTGTCACCTGTCTTTCTCTACCCCATTCAATTTCCACTGCTTTCTGATGGGCAGACCATCCCTAAGTGCACCCCCCTAACCCAGACGCACGCATGCACGCACGCATACATACACACACACACACACACACACACACACTCACTCGCACACACGCACACTCCACACTCCATCCCCCTGAGTGCACACAGTAATCTCTCCTCAATCAAACATCGCCACAGGGCCTCCTCTAGAGATTATATGTTCCGGTAGGTTGGTGAAACATGGCACTGGTAAAAACAGAATTGTGTGTTCAAATCTGGGGCGTCCCCCATGTCAAATGTATGCATGCATGGTTTGAAATAGTGTTGGAATCTGCTAAATGCTGTTTGTTTGCATATTTAACATCCAACTCAGAGGTCTTAGAGGCTGACTGACCCGCCAGTTGATCTGTGCTTTTACAGCAAATAGCAGACAACTGACTTCTCACCCTCTGCTGCCATAACCCATCGGTTTCTACCATTGTGGTAGAAACTCGTGGTAGAAACTGCTCCAACCTGATGATAATCTTGTGTCCTTTTAGTTCCGTCCCTGTCTCTGTTAGTGTCCTCAGGCTTGTTAGGTTGCTAGCGTGTATGTTTCAAGTTTGCAGGTGTGAGTTGCCTCTAAGACTGTTAATTGCATCCTTTGTAATTGGTCTGGAATGTTTCTAGCAGAGGTTTTTTCAGACAATTTCTTATTTCCTGACACTCATTACAGAAAAGAGTTTGTTTTTCCATTGATAAACTTTATTGTTAATCCCTGTTACCAAATATTTAAGTGCCTGTAAATTCTACATGCGGAGCAAAACTTGAATGTTAAGTAGCCTTTTTTTCCTTGATCAGATCTATTTTAGCAAACTTATTTTCTTCCAGCTAATTTAGTGAGTGATTTTATAGGTAGCTACAAAGTTACCTGCTTATGTAGCTAATAGCACTTTAACTAGCAAGAGCTTAGTGACTACACTGCATCTTACTATTTAGTTAGTTATGCAAAAACACAGACTGATATATTAAAGGACCCAAGAAGGAACAATCTGGCTAATCCAATGTTCTTACTCAAATGTTGTCACCACACTACACTTGCAATAGCTCCCCACAAATTGAATCAGTTACTGCATGGGTATTTTTGGGGAAGCCAAACGTGAGAACGCTGGTAAAACAGATGAGCTATGCAACACAACAACACATCATAAAATAACTACATAACACAACAACATATCACAACACATCAAGACAACCCAACAACATAACAACACACAACACTACAACATTATTAAAACACATCAACACAACAATGTAAGAATGCAACAACACAACACAACAATTTAACAACACAACCACATATCACAACTCAACAACACATCACAACAATGTTTTTACACATCAACATGTCACAGCACATCAACACAACAATGTCACAACACGACAACACATCACAACTCATGAACCCATCACAGACCGTCACAGCAAAACCATACAACACACACATTACATATCACATTTTAGTCATTTAGCAGACACTCTTATCCGGAGCAACTTACAATAAGCGCATTATCACACAACAGAATAACACAACACATCACCATAATATAAAAAAACAATTTAATTCAGACAACACGTCACAACACATTACAACAACACACATGTTGCCTTTCTTTCTCCTGGCTGTCACTATGAAAAAGAGCTATTTGATTGCTCATCAATAATCTTTTCAGTACAGTATGTAATTGCAAATCAACATGACTGTCTGTCCATATTAATTTTCTTTCTCAGACAATTTCTTATTTCCTGACACTCATTACAGAAAATAGTTTGTTTTTCCATTGATAATCTTTATTGTTAATCCCTGTTACCAAATTTTTAAGTGCCTGTAAACTTCGCATGCAGAGCAAAACTTGAATGTTAAATAGCCTTTTTTTCCTAGATCAGATCTGTTTTAGCAAACTTATTTTCTTCCAGCTAATTTAGTGAGTGATTGTATAGGTAGCTACAATGTTACTTGCTTATGTAGCTAATAGCACTTTAACTAGCAAGAGCTTAGTGACTACACTGCACGTTACTATTTAGTTAGCTATGCAAAAACACAAAAATATATACTAAAGGACCCAAGAAGCAACAATCTGGCTAATCCAATGTTCTTACTCAAATGTTTTCACAGCACTACACTTGCAATAGCTCCCCACAAATTTAATCAGCTACTGCATGAGATTTTTTGGGGAAGCCAAATGTGAGAACGCTGGTAAAACAGATGACAACTGAATTTGTACCAAGATGCATGAGGAGATCATTTGCATTTGAAGGAGAATTCAATAAGCAAAACATTTTAACTGGTGAGCCAAACCAATCTACATAGATAGGTACATGATTTGATTCCGCCTGAAAAATCCTAGAAATTGAAAAAGGGGAAATGCTTGGAGCAACATTTATCAAAATAACAATGCACATTAATTATAACCAGTTAGTGCAGTGGTTCTCAATCCACTCATCAGAGACCCTAAGAGGTTCCAAAGCTTAGCTGTAGCCCTGAACTAGCACAGCATATTCATTAATCAAGGGCTTGAGGATTAGTAGACAAGTTGAATCAGGTGTGCTAGCTCAGGCTTACAGTTTTTCCCAGTTGTTACACTGTGACCGAAAGTATACACACAGTGATCAGATGTTGTCAAGCTAACAACCCAGAGCCATGAACCATTTCTGCGGAACCAGGCTCACATTCTACTTGCTTCAACTCACACAACTCTCATGTGTGAGCACAACTGTCATTGAGAAAACGCCTGTGCCATTTGTGAGAATACACAAGTCACCAGACAAAACTCAAAGCTCGAATGCACTACAACACACTTCACCTGCTCAAACCCAGTTACATTTTTTCCCAATTGTATACACACTATTATCTGAATAATACCCCAATACCCCCAAAACTGTTAACACAATGCCCATTATAGAAAGTCACATCACCAAAACCTTACACACACAGGGAAAAATGAAATTCTGACCTAAAAACTAAAATATCCCAAAATCATTTTAAGGAGGCCAGGATCAAACTATATGTAAAATAAAGTTCTTCTTTACTGGCTGTGTTGGTGGATTCTTTTTGTTTTCCTACACAAATCTTCCATTTTGATGAGCGAGTTTAATTTTTCTACACACAGTGTTTTCTTAATGCTCAGTGTGAGCCACAGATATGTCTGTGTGTGTGCACGGTTCTGACCCGATTATTTGATATTGAGGGCTGTGTGTTTAGTGTTTAGGCCAGAATTAAATTTTTCCCTGTGTGTGTCAGGTTTTGGAGATGTGACTTTCTATAATGGCCATTGTGTTAACAGTTTTTGGTTATTGGGGGTATTAGTCAGAGAATAGTGTGTATTCAATTGAGCAAAACTGTGCTTCAAACACCGTGACCAGCTGGGGATCTCAGAGGAGTGGATTGAGAACCGCTGCTTTAGTGGACATCATTGTACATATCAAAGCTCTGAAATAACAGATTTTTAAGAGGATACCGCAATTAGGTTGAAATGTTTTATCATCTGTGTGACAAAACACACCAATTATTACTTTGTTGTATCCATCTCGACTTGTCCTTGCGGGAGATTAGAACGAAATAAAAATTATTATACGTTGTGTCTGGGCTTCTGCTTATTGGTTCAATGAATCTCAATGACAGGGTCATAACCGTCATAACGATCCCATCCCAACACCTTGCAATAACCCTGGTGTGATATTGAGGCGGTGCGATCTCCCCCGGGAGTCCCTCCAAACCTAAGAACCACGCCGGCAATTGAATCCTGCTTTGTTGGCTCTAATTGCTGCCATCTGAAGCATATCTGTAATCATTGCCTGCTGCCTTTTCTTCAGTCTGAGTGTGTTTTGTGTGTAGTGTTTGTGACTGTGCGTAGTGTGTGAGAGCGCTGTGTTTGTTTCCTAGGACTAAAGAGCTTCTGAAAGAAGAGGGAATACTCGTTATCTCCCAACTCCTCAAGGTTTGACGCCAGCTGGTGACCAAACGAGATGGCCGGCCTGTATTGTTTAATTGGTCGTCCATGTTTGTGTAGTTTCTGACTAAATAAGTCTAGACAACAGAGACAAGACAAGGATAGGTTGTGTGCAGTACAGCCGAGTGCAAAAGCAAAAACATACCTAAGAACTTGAAAGAGGTGCTGGCTTTTGGATAACTTGGTGTGAGATGCAAGTGAAGTGGCACACAAATGTTGGTGTTTCACCTTGCGGAATAACTTGGAGCAGGAGCACGGTGTGCGCGACTTTCTCTCTGCGCACAGTGCAGCCGGACGTCTCCTCATTGGATGCTGCAGCACAGTCGAGTATCTGATACTGGTCCCATCCAGGCGAAGGGGAGCCGTGGAATGTGTTGTTGCGAGCGGGTATTCTTAGAAGCGCTGTGGGGTGGCATTTAAAACCACGCTGACTCTGATATAATCACTCTGTTGACCATTTAAGCCACTACATGTTGTTTTAAGATTTCAGCTGAGAGTTCCCACTTTGCCACTTAGCCAAATGTTAGCAGGGGAGGAAAAGGTCACCAGATGTAGGAGGGCTGGCTGGGAGAGTAAAGGGGTGGTGGTGGCGGGCGGTTTAGGGGGGTGGGGGTGGGGGGGTAAGAGGGACCAGAATAAGTTAGCTGTTTGTCATGTTGGCCCCCCTTGGGGGACCCTGTGAGAACTAACTACTGTAATACCCGGGACGGGCCCAATGGGCCCAACGGCTGCGTCAGAGGGATGACTGTGTCAGAGGGATGACTGTGCCAGAGGGATGACTGTGTCAGAGGGGTGACAGCGTGGGGAATTACTCAATCACCAGGCTGACATCCTCCAAGTGGGTGTGGGGATGGATCATAGTGGATTATGTGTGTCACAGGTTTTCCTTGTTCCTATTTCTTTCAGAGTATAGCTAAATAATTGCCATTCAAGTATCTTTCATGATTAACATGTATATTTGTGTATTGCATTGTTAAAGTGAACATGCTGGCAACCAGAAATGATTGACTCTGACACAAACTTAGAGAGACCTCAGATAATGTTATGAGACCTGTACAGAAAAATAACTGGATTTACAAGGGAGCTAAATGTCCTCCGCAAAGTGTGCGTGCATGTTTAAATGAAGCCTGCTTGGACATCGTACCATTAACATCACAGAGTTGATGAAAAATTGAATACCACAGGCTATCTAGAATACAACGGGCAATCTAAATTTTTCATTTTATGAAAGATTTAATCTCTTCACTTTGCTGGGAAAATCCCCCACGGCCTGAGTAATTCACCCTGAAAGAAACTAAAATATCAAGAGAGAGACATCGATAGAAAGAGGGACGGTGAGAGAGAGAGAGACCGAAAAGGGGGAGCAGAGCAGATGTTGTTGCTCCCCAAAGCACTCCACTCCTCTCCACTCCTCTCCTGGCTCCTCAGGCCTACTGATTTCTCCCTGTTGTGAGGAGAGGAGGAAGTGATTACTTCATCAGCATTCTCTGCACCTACTCGTATGGACGACTGCTCCTCTAACTCCTCTCTCTGTGCCCCCTCCGCACATTCTACACACTTAGGCTTAAAAGTGACATACAGTTCAGACCTGACCCAAGACATTTGACTCAACACATTTGCTCAATTGTTTTTTTTGTTTGCTCAAACTCACTATCGTATCACCACATTATCAGGTGTATCGCATGTTAACAACCGTTGCGTAAAATGAACTGAAAATCAGTGTAATAACCTAAGAGTTTATAGGGCCCTGTTTAGGGTTTGACCTGGTTTGCATCTTATTTTATCCCTCCCACTTTTCCTCCATTTATCCATCCATCCCTCCCTCCCTCCATTTACCTACATTAACCGTAAGCTCAAATGACTTAAGGTTTCTTTGTCAATGAACGACGAGAAGCATATTTCTGCCTTTGTTTTTCTCAGCAGTTGTCATTGTAGATGATATATTTAAAAATGTCCCAGTTGTCTTTCCCTGTGGGAAAGGATTGAGGGAGTGTTGAGGGCATGAGAGGATGGAGGACTGATGTGGTTTGGCGGCGGCGGTGGGGG
>JACXGI010000068.1:49724-71423 GCA_016801175.1 Esox masquinongy | reverse complement strand
TGCACCCGTGCCGTTCCTGACCCATTTAAAACAGCAGACACAGTATTGACAAAAAAAAATGTGTTGCTCAAAGAGAGTTGCAAACAAATCGACTCCCCACAGACTTCCCAAAGATTCTTCACGAGCGCTCCTCTTTCCTCTGACCTTTCCCGCGCTGCCATGCTAGGAATTCATTGACATGGTTTATTAAAAGCCCTTTCTTCCCAAATACTGAAGGAATCAATAGGCCCACAAGTGGGAAATACTACAGTTGCTCAACTAGCTGTGAGCCATTTCTGAAAAGCAGAAACACTTGTGTAAATATGTACTAATAAGTGGACCGTAATGTTAACTCTAAATAACTCTGATAAACTGCACTAGCAGTGTTTTTGAAGAATTGAAAAAAGCCAAAGGTTTCTAAAGAATGTAGACTAGCTAGCAAGTGAGAGAGATGGGTTATGGCTGTCTGAGCAAGACAACCATTTACAATAGTTAATGTCAATCAACTGTCTCAGAGCGTTAACCATGGTTTGCCGACTTGTTTATGACGACTGATTAGCTGTTAATGGAATAGGTTAATCCAGTCAATAAATCCATACATTTACTGTACCATACGCTCAGAGTGCTTCACTCTAAGATACTGCCACCCACTGTTCCGATCACCCACTCACACACACGGTCCTCATCAAAAATACATATTTGCTTTTGCACTTGTTTTTTGTTTCAAGGGACACGCCTAGCCGCAACGCATCGCTTAAACATTGCCATGACGGGTTTTTACAGACGCCCCCCCCCCCCCAACTCACTGGGGCTAATTCAGTTCCGTTTGTTAGCAACCGGCCCCCTCAGGCTGCGCCGACAGATCCCAACACACCTGTCAAATGTAGTGTACTAAGTTGGGACCTGAGTCCTGAACTGGAAATCACCCTTTCTCCAGGCAATACCTTGTGAGGACCGACTTGTCAGGTTTTACTATGTCTGGACTTCTGTCACCCACATGATTAGTCAGTCCTGGGACTCTCATTCACACACACCGTTTCTCAGGGTATCTAACAGAGAGAATAAAAGAGAAAGAAGAAAGAGAGAGGTAGAGAGTGGAGAAAGAGAGGAAAACTGAGAGTTTTTAAACTCTACTGCCATCTGCAGACGGTGCAGGTAGAAAGAATTGAGTTCTTTCCACCTCCACAATTGGTGTGTTCATGGAAATACGGAAAGACATTAAGCCTCCACACCGTGTTCACATATTCAGAGGAATTTAGCCATGCTCTCACACTCACAGCCCTCTGGAGAACCACTATTTAAAGTTGAATAGGGGGAAAGACATGGAGGAATTGTAGGAGATCAAACTCATATTAAGTTGAAATGGATCAAGGGTACAGATGACACCATCCCACCGCAAGACTGCACATGACCAATGACCTCTGCTCCACCCCTAGGCCGCTTCTCACTGATTGGTCAGTTGACCAATGACCTCTGCTCCACTCTTAGGCCACTTCTCACCGATTGGTCAGTTGACCGATGACCTCAGAGCAGTACCATTCCAGCTGCTCCACTCTTAGGCCGCTTCTCACTGATTGGTCAGTTGACCGATGACCTCTGCTCCACTCTTAGGCCACTTCTCACCGATTGGTCAGTTGACCGATGACCTCAGAGCAGTACCATTCCAGTTTCTCCACTCTTAGGACCCACCCATTAGTCGGTTTGTTGAATCAAAGCTCATACTTCTGTTTCCATTCCTCTACCTGCCGATAGGTTTGCAAATTGCCCAAATTTTGCAACCAAAAACTATGTGGACGGAAAATATCTCTAATCCTAACCAAGCCAGACACCACCTCGTTCAAGTGGACTGGCTGCCTCTTATTTGGTGTACACCTGGGTGTGATTTTTGCGTACTGACCTCCCTAGAACAAATATGAGGAAAGTTTTACTAAAATTCCACCAGCACATTAACTTTCCTACCCGGGGCGATCAGACTCTTGACCATTGTTATTCACAAATACGGAATGATTACAAACCCCTCATCGCCCAGCCTTCGGTAAGGCCGATCACACTTCAACTCTGCTCCTCCCATCCTATAGACAACGCATAAAACTGGAAAAACCAGTTTCTCAGACAGTTCAACGCTGGAATGAGGGATCCATTACTGCCCTACAGGACTGCTTTGAAACAACGGATTGGCAGATGTTCTGTGATGCAGCCGATGGGGACATTGATGAATACACAGACTCTGTCTCAGCATATATCTCCAACTGCATCGACGATGTCGTCCCGAGGGTCAATTTCAGGACTTTCCCCAAACAAAAGCCCTGGGAAAATGGTAATGTCCATGCTATGCTCAGAGCACGGTCCTCTGCCTATAGCTCTGGGGACCTGGAGGCTTTGAGGAGATCCAGATATGATCTACAGAAGGCTAACAGGGATGGGAAAAGAGACTACAGGGATAAGTTGGAGTCTAACTACCACAGCTCTGACCCCAGATGCATGTGGGTTGGATAGCGACACATCACAGAACACAAAAGGAGGAATAGCAATGATGCTTGTCCCACCGCCCCGCTCCCTCACAAGCTCAACTCCTTCTATGCACGGTTTGAGGCGAGCAACACAATTCCTTCAGTGAGGCTTGCTGAGGACCAGGACGACTACACTCTGTCCCTAACCACGGCTGACGTGAGGAGAGTTTTAAAAAAAGTGAACCCCCGGAAGTCACCAGGGCCAGTTGGCATTCCAGGCCGTGTCCTCAGGGAGTGCACTGGCCAACTAGCGGAAGTTTTCACCTCCATATTCAACCTCTCCATGTGTCTGTCTGTAATCCCCTCCTGCTTCAAACAAACCACCATCTTCCCTCTAATGAAGAAACCTTCCATCACCTGCCTGTAGCACCGACCTCCACCATCATGAAGTGATTCGAGCGGCTGGTCAGAACCCACATCTGTTCCACCCTTCCTGACACCTTGGACCCCTTTCAATTTGCATACCGCCCCAATAGATCTATGGATGCCATCGCCCTGACGGCACACACTGCCCTCACCCACCTGGATAAAGGCAACACACGCGCGAGGATGCTGTTCGTGGACTACAGCTCTGCATTCAACACTTTTGTGCATTCAACACTATTGCCCGCGGCGGGTGGGGGGGCCCACGGCGGATCGGGGGGCCGGGCTTGGCCTCCATGATAATTATTTTTTTTACATTTTTATTTTATGTTGTGTTGTTCTATGTGGCTGTCTTAGTCAGATGTCGGCTGTGAGGTTGTTCTACGGCCACATCGGCTTCACGTTCGTGTACACCGCATCGTACAAGGACAGCTTGCACCCCAGCCACCGCGATACGCCAGTACCTTTCAGATACTTTTAATGGACCTTAGAATATTCCTCTGCACGTAGCATTCATAAGCATATTACACTCATATGTATCTGTAATACTCAATACTTCTACCATACTGTTCATACTACCCCATCCTGCTCTTTCAAAAAATGTCTGCTAGTTTACACTGTTATGTATATTATTTCCATACTTGCCATATTTATATTATTTAATACTACCACCAATATTGCCGCTAGTTTACAGTACTCTTTTCAAAACTGCTGCTAGTGTACATTGTTATGTATAATATAGCTGTATCGTCTTGCTATATTTTTGCTGTGTATATACTTTTCTTCATTCTCACTACGTTGTTGTAGTGTGCTATGCCAACTAAACACTACGAGTGCTAAACGTAGTGTGCTATGCCAACTTATTACTCTCATATGTATCTATAATATTCAATAATTCTACTAAATTGCTGCTAGTTTACATTGTTATGTATATTACTGCCATACTTGCCATATCTAAATGTTCAATAATACTACCCAGATATCTGCTATATCAATAATACTACCCAGATTGCTGCTAGTTTACAGTACTCTTTTTTAAACTGCTGCTAGTGTACAGTGTTATGTATAGTGTTGCTTTATTATTTTTTTTGTCTGGCGATTTTTTTGCTTATTTATTCTTCTCCTTAACTCTCGCTACGGAGTTGTCAGGTGCCATGTCACAAGAATTTCATTGTGCAGGATGACGCTGCATTGTTCGGTGCATTTGACAAATAAACCTTGAAACCTGACACTAAAATAATTGGACTGAGGACGGAAAACGCACCAGCGTTTAATTAATCTAAACATGCTGGGTGTGGCAGTGAACTTAATGTAGGACTACAACGTTTACACGTGAATGTGACCTAGACTCCTGAATATCAGTTCAGCAAGTTTGCACTGATAACCAAATTCGTTCAGGCATAACATGTAAGGCAGATTGTCAGTACAGGGGGTGCGAAGCTGGAAGGTATTTGTACATTCACTTTCAACAAGGTTAACCCTGCATTCATTTTCTGTGTATCAACTTTAGAAACTCTAATTTCAAGTTCAACTGTGGTTCATATTATAACTTCTTCAATATAGTCTCGTTCTGTTGTATATTAAATTTGCCTTTTAATTTAATAAATTTCAAGTGAGTTAATTAAACTGTCTTCTATCGTATCACAAAGTACAATAGCAAACTTTGCACACCTTGATTTGGGCAGTTTCTACAATTTCCCCTTGTAGATCCTCTATACTGTAGCTCAGATTGGATAGGGAGTGCTTGTAAACTGTGATCTTTGTGTCTCTTTACTGATAGATCAAGTCCAGGCTTTGGCTGGGCTACTCAAGAACGTTCACGGACCTGTCTGTAAGCCACTCCAGCGTGGTCTTGGCTGTGTGCCCTAGATCATGTTTTCTTCTGTATTTTCCTTTGTTCATCCTTCTCTCGATCTTGACCTGTCGCCCAGACCCTGCCACTGAGAAGGATTCCCATAGCATGATGCTCCCACCACCATGCTTCATTCTAGGAATGGTTTTAGTCAGGTGATTAGCAGTACCTTTTTTCTACCAAATGTAACCCTTGGTATTCATGCCTAATTGTTCAAGTGTGCTACAGAGATGCTTGCCCTTCCAGCAAGTTCTCCTATCTTTGAAGAGAAACGATGAAGCTCTGTTAGAGTGGCCACTCGGTTTTTGGTCACTTCCATGACCGAGGCCATTCTTGCCCAGTTACTTAGTTTGGTCAGATTGATAGGTCTAGGAATAGTCTTGGTGGGTCTAAAGTTCTTCCATTTCGCACTGATAGGGTCCACTGTGCTCCTGGAAACTTTCAATGCATTAAGATTTTTTTTAACCTTCCCCAGATCAATACTAGAGGTCAACAGAGAGTTCCTTGGAGTTCAAGGCCTGACTTTTGCTCTGCCATGCACTGTAAAGAGTGGGATCTTAATTTGACCTGTATGCCTCTCTAAATCACGTGTCCAATCAATTCAATATGAAACAGATGGACCCCAATGGGCTCAATTCGTCCATTCGTTGACACCCCCGGTTAAAAGATCTTCCCGCGGCTAAGGGGGCATTGAGTGTAGATTAATTGCCAAAAATGAGTCAACTATAAATAAAGTTTATATCAAAAACTATATCTGGATAAAACAAAGGGGTCTGAACACTTCTGAAGGCCCTGTAGGCTCATTCTACAAAACAATAAAGAAGAACAATAAACAAAGAAAACGCACCTCTTACAGGAGCGAGAAAAATAATCAATTTCCTCATTAAGACCAAGGCCCTTCATCTGAAGACTCTGAGCACTTTGCATTGTAGGAAGCTTGACGTAATTACTCTCCTTGCCAGGACTGGAAACCACTTGAATTACATTCAGAGATTCAGGTCTGGCACAGCCAGCATTTCCACAGTGTTTAGCCATCAAGTAGTTGTCATTAGCAGTCCTTAGGACTTAAGGATGTTCTGACACTGCATCGTTGCACATTCTCTTAGTCCAACATATACATAAAGTATAGCGTTACAGTTGACAAACGATTGCCCTCTGTAGGCTCTGTGTCCACAAGTATCCCTGAACGTGTTTGTTTTTACAATGTCATGGACGTTTCCACATGGGAAATCGCCTGTGGGCTTCGACAGCCTACTTGGTATGGTGACCGGGTAGGTCACTGCACACCATGTTGTCCTTTAGGGTGGGGCCCTTCGGTAAGAGAGAAATGGGGGTTGGTTTCGGATCTGGAGAGACACTGCATAGATGAAGGGTCTCAGATCATGGGTTCAAATCTGGCCCACAACTCCTTTAGCAAAAAAACTCTTATCTTCCCACATTAACTCCAGCCCACAAAGCAGAGAACGCCCGGGAAACATATCTTAAAGAAATACAATTTCCTCCAGGCCCTGCAGACTGTTATCTAATTAAGCTATAACACAAGGAATATGGCGAAGAGTGTGCCGCGTCTTACCAGGGGATCTATTAAGGCTGTGCACATTAAAAATAAAGATTAGTCCTTGTTTCAAGGCAATGCCACACAGTTAGACACACAGCTGAATATATTTCAGAGGAAATGGGGACGTTTTTTTGCTGAAAGAGCAGTGTGTCAGAGCCCAGCCCGTGATGCCGCAGTGTCTTAGATTGCTGGACCACCCCAGGACACCACAGTGATTTCTAATCAGATCTTATTACGACCTCAAAACATTTTCGCCCATCGCCAGGGTTCGCACGTTTCAATGGGCATGTTAAAAGTTCCATTTCAGGAATCCTGCCAACTCCGAGGTCCTCGCGTCTTTGAAAACAGCCGACAATAACCTTTGCGCCTTCAGCCGCCGACTTCGTCGTGTCCCGATTTTCTCCCGAGTGAATAGGGACCTCGTCTGTGCGATGGTGTTGACGCAGATCGAGGGCCAGGTGCGGGAGAGCGGGTCAGCAGGGGTTCTATGGAGCACGTCAACTGCGTTGAGGCTGACTCCCTCTGGGCGTGAGCCCGGAACACCCCGACAGAGTGTTTGTATTCCGTCTTTACGGTCCTCCGGACAGGGGGAGCCTGAGAGTGGGATGAGGAGGAGGTGGCCACGCAGTGTCTGATGGTTGACTCGCAGTGTGTGATGACGGCAAATTCTTAGGCATGACTTCAGCTTCTAAAACCTAAGCCCCGTTATCCTGATACTTGAATTAATATTTGAATTTGTACTTTCTTTCAGGTCGACCTGATGACGGGCAGGCTGAGAATGGGATGCAGGATGTTATGATGACAGACATTTGCAGCCTGTCTCCTCTCTCCTATTCTGTCCTATTGATTCTTGTTCCTTATTCCTTCTTATTCAGCTACAGAATAAATATAACGCTTTTTGTGTGTTTAATCCTTTCCTCCTTTATCCTGGTTTTGACAATATGACACGAATGTGTCATCAATGCTGTCTCTTTCTAGCCTTCATACTAGGATGCAGACAACTCTGTTTTGTCTAGAATCAGCACTCAATGCTCCTAATCTTCAAAATAATTTCAACGTGACTTTAAGGTTCAATCGTTGGTAGACGGTGAGATCAAAGAACGACTTTAGTGAAGTAGACAATTCCCGGTGCCGTTGCTACCGAGAGAGTGAGAAAAATGTATAATTAACATTCTGTTTGATCAGGACTGTCTTCATGAACAGCCCTAGTGAAAGTCTGCCATGCTCAGATACAGGAGCACACACGGGAACCTATCCTGAGATGAAAACGGCTTTGACACGGTCTCTTCTCTGTGGTGGTTGGGTTCACTCATTTTGTAAAATAATTCTCCTGCAACTCAACTGCCAAACCAATATACATCATTATCGCTCGCATTGATCCGTTCGCTGTGGGCAACGGTTCTGTTTTGGTGATTCATCAATACAACACGGTGACTCACTAAACTTAGTGACGGAAAAAAAAGTGTTTGTGTGCGTGTGTGTGTGTGTATGTTTGTGTGTGGGGGGGGCTTTAAGCTTGAAATGCAGAGGCCTGAATTAATGTGTGTTTGTATTGTCTTTCTGGTCCAAATGATGACAGACAGGCAGCGTAATGATGGCTTGCGAGAGGAGCGGGAGCGTGCGTGAAACGCTGTAACGGCAAATGCCTTCGTTCGCAAACTTAATTAGCGGGAACTGTTAATTTGAGGTTGCAGTCTTCAGTTTGTCATCATATGTTTTTGGTCTGTCTTTCAGGTCCAGTTGATAGGCATTTGCCTGTGGACGAGACACATTGTGTGGGTGTGTGATTACATGGCACTAGAGACCAACGTCACTGTGACTCACTCGTGTGCCGTAAAAGCAAACGTTTCCGTCTTCAAAGAATGCTGTAATTTCCCAGTGATTTCAGGGTCTTCAAAGAACGACTGAAGATGGCAATTGTCTTGCAGACCCAGCTGATGGGAGGCTGAGCTCCTGAGGTCTGTGGGCGTGCAAAGGCTAAAACAAGAGAGAAGTACCCCACCATGAGTCAATTCCAATTCGCATGCACGAGTATACATGGAATGTGTGGCGTTTTCCGACTTAATTATCAGGAAAATCCATAAAGGGTTATGTGGCAATGTAGCTGTACATCGGAGATTCCGACCCTTGGGAATTTAGATTGCGCTTTCATTTCGACTTGCTCTGATGTCCTATGGGACAACCCTAGTCAAAGTCTTGTGATGTCAAGGCTGAGTGCATGTTCAAATACTGTAGTCATACATGTTTTACTCATGGGAGTTTTGGCGCAGGCTAAGCTCTATGACGGGCCGGGGTTTCACAGTGCGTAACGCAATTCCCCTGCCACTCTCCCCCCATTCATTTGAATTTCAGTCATGTAGACACTGTTTGACGGGGCAAATTCAATGTATATTTAGCCTCCAAAGTTAATGATTTTATCCTTTTGGGTTGCATCTCCAAAAACCCTCCTAAACCTAATGCCCAAAACCTAACCTTAAAGCGACCCCAACAACCCTCTTAAACCTAACCCACAAACCTAACCATAAACTAACCCCCAAAGCCATAATCCTAACCTTAAAATATTAACCCAGCATTATCTACTAACCATAAACCAAACCCCTGACACAAATCTTAACCCCTAAGCATAAAGAAAACATTTTTGTTAATGAGGGCAAGTCAAATTTTCTTGCATCGCAGTATTTTCCATAGTTAACTATCCTTGTGAGGACCTCTGATAAAACACACATGGAATTACACATAATATCAGTGAATTCGGTAATTCAATCCATATTACATGGTTATCTGTTTTAATTAGGGTGACTGACTTATTCACTGGCTTTCTGATTAGTCCCTCTTATGAGGCTTTGACCTGCTCGCTACTGCTGGATAAAAAAATAGTCTTTTTTTTGTGTGCGTGTGTGTGTGCGTGAGTGCGTATGCATGTATGTATAATACACTGGCCTTCTACCATCTCAGCGAGGACACAAACGAGGACCCCAAAATGAACCAGCTAATTGACTTTAGCCTTGTCGAGAGACTGAGTGCGGAGCATCAACAGTGAGTGATGGCACGTAGCACCGTTTAGCATATTGGAGAACGGCGGGTCGTTACTAAAGGTCTGAGTTAATTAGCTGTGTTTCATTTCAATGTTCCTTTGGGTGGTGTCCAAGTGTCATCCGTCCCCTCCTCCAATGATGGAGGGAGGGTGGCACGTACTCTGGTCAAGCACATTGGAGGACCGGTGCCGCGTTCATGAAGGTGTGTGTTAATTAGCTGCGTTCCTTTGAAGTGACTGTGTGACAAATGGTTTCCGAGCCCCTTTGGGACCTGGTCAAAAGCGGTGCACCGCATGCAATACGACCGCCTGGGACACGAACAATGTCCACTTTTCTCCTACAAATCACAAAAGATCACATCGCTGACGTAGGTAATTACTCCGACGCCATTTGGCTGGTTGATCGTGGACGACCCGGACCAGTGAGAGTTGAAACACGTTCTCTCCATCCCAAACAGTGCCCTGTTCCCCACGTGCACTACTTCTGACCAGGGCCTATCGGAAAGTAGTGCACTATGTAGAAAATAAGGGTCTTGTTGGGATGCAATCATTACTCGGGTACAGAAGGTTTACGGAGGTCATACACTTATAGCAACATTCCAACGTAATTTACGCTATTAAACTGAACACTCCATAAGCCATTAGACAGACGACAGAAAGCACTTTTACATTACGTGAGTTGTCAAGGGGTCAGAGGTGTGTGGGTGGGTGTCAGAAAAGCAGAGGAAACCTCTGTCATGCTAATGAGGAAAAAGTGCATTCTAAGTGTGTGTTGGTCACCTTGTCACTTTTAGCTTGTACTAATATGACATATTAAGTTTTTGTTTATCGTATAGTTCTGCTTGCTCTTTCTCACACACACACACACACACGCGCGCGCGCGCACACACACAGACACAAGGATTTACTTGCAGGTAAATTAATACATGGCTCTTACATTAGATAGTTACTTTTCATAGACCGCCTTTAGCCTACCATGTTCAGTGTACACACATAGATATGTGTGTGTGCGCGTGTGTATACAGTCACGCTTTATGGACCACAACAAACCACCCACGGCACAGATGGGTGTTATTGTTGATTTATTATCGTTTGCCTAGTCACGTTAATGACAGCGGTGTTAGCTAGAGATCCTGCACTAGATCCTCTTGACGTAACAGTTGATCACTTCACCCTTATCCACCATGTGTGTCTGTGTGATATGAGGACCTGTCGAGCACTTCTGGAGTTTGTGGTCAGGTTTCACTTCACAAACAGACGGTATGTCGGATAAAACTGTCCCCTCACCGGTGGTTCAACCAGGAAAAGACATTACCACTTTTGGCATGTTATGTTTAGGCTACAACATTATATTGTGGTTGTGGTTAGAATTTGGGATTAGGATGTAGGGGTTAGATTTGTGATTAGGAGTGAGGGGTAGAATTAGGTTAAGGGTGTCCCTTTGGTTGATGCTTGGCAATGTGGGTGGATTGACTTCTTGCCTGTTGGGCCCTTTCCGGGGCCTCGCCCAGATAGGGCCACAGTGTCTGGACCCCCTTGTCGCAGCCCCAAGGTTTTTCGCTGCTATATTAATGTGCCGGGGAGAGTAGGGTCAGTTCTCCTTCTCCACTGTAAATCCTTGTAAACCTAAGGAATGCACTCTCTAAATTTTGTTGTCTCCTGCTCCATTCAAACTTAGGAGGACATGAGGTCTTGGCCCACATCTGCCGAGTACCAGGCTCCAAAGACTCGATGCTGCCACTGTCCAAAGTCCTCCTGGCTGTGTTGCAAATCAAGACGATACCTGACGATTCCAGCTGCCAGTCTGATAACCGCCCTCCCCCCCTCCACACGGTTGTCCCTGTCCTTGTCCATCTGGTCATGCTTCTGACCTGGATTTGGTTTAATAGACTCTGGAAAAAAAAACAAATGCATTTACTAATTATTACAACTTGTACTCTTAAAATGTCCACCTGGCACAGCCAGAAGAGGACTGGTCACCCCTCCGAGCCTGGTTCCGCTTTAGGTTTCTTCCTATATTTTGGCCCCTTTTTGAAAGATTTTCCTAGCCACTGTGCTTCAAAATTGTTGTTGCTTGCTCCTTGGGGTTTCAGGCTGGGTGTTTTGTAAAAGCACTTTGTGACAACTGCTGATGTAAAAATGGCTTTATGAATACATTTGATTGATTGATTGATTGATTGAAGGGTTATGGATAGGTTTTTGAAGTTGCAGTTTGGTTAAATGTCCAGATTCAGAAAGTGGAGTTTGACGTGCTTCTTTTATTCCACAGTTGAAAAAATATATTTAAAAATATATTTTCATAGCCCCCCCCCCCACACACACACACAAGGAAGAGAGTGTAGATAAAATGTAGCAGTTTCAAAGAAAGTTCTCTGCAATTCTACAACTGTTGCTATGGTACTGGTGTATTCTACTGTTCTTACTGTCAACACGTAGGGCAGACCCCTGGCAACCAGGGGTCCTAAGAGATTGCTTCTGTCGCTTATTCCTGTAGCTGGAGTTTGTGTGTGTGTGTGTGTGTGTGTGTGTGTGTGTCTGTGTGTGTGCATGCATCAACCACATCCTTGTGGAACTGAAGTCCCCACAAAGATACTAAAAAACTGTTTTTATGGCAGGCCCCCCCCCCAGAGACAATTCCATTTCTAGCTTAGGGGTCTAAAAGACAAACATGTGTGATGTTAGAGTGTATATACAGTGCTTTGGGGAAAAAATTTGGTCCCCTTTCGGATTTTCTCTATTGTAGTTTTTTTCCCCATATACTGAATGTTTCCAGATCTTCAACCAGTGATAAATAAAGGGAACTTGGGTGAATGAATGTCAGCATATGTGTATGCTTACTGCATTGGTTGTGTTAGATAGATAAAGTTATTCAGCTACCAATGCCCTCCTGTGAAATGGTGATTACCCCACAATAACCTGTTGGCAATAGCAGGACCCATGTTGTTCAAGAAGACTACTTCAGTATTCCAAAGTGCAAACCTGTCAAGACTTGCCGAGACAGCAGAAAGAATGTTCTTTTTTCTAATTCTAAATTTTTTGGGAAAGGCCTAGTCAATGGTCATACATTTTTTTTATTGAGATGTGGCCAGAATTGAAACCAGCAGTTAATGTTCAAACCTAGAACCTAGTTGCTGATTCAAAGCAGTTTTGCATTGAAGAGTGGGCCAAAATTCCTCCACAGCGATATTGGAAACCCGTCAACTGGCACTTCACACAACCAGTTATTGAGAATAATGGGATAATCATTTTTTTCACAGGTGGGCATTGGGTGTTGCATGACTTTGTTAATTAAATAAATGCAATGATGCAATGAGGAATACCAATCTTGCATCATTGGTTCACTCAGGTTTCCTTTATTTAATATTAGGTTTTGGGTTGAATGTCTAACATGCATTCTGTGTGGAAATATTAAAAAGTAGTGAAAATCAGAAATGGGACAAATACCTATTCATGGCACTATTGGAGTGCCCACTGTGTCTGACTAAGCAAGCATGTGGGATACGACAAATGTTTCCTTTAAAGAATATTACTGTCACGAATCCAGCCACCATGATGTAATACACCGGAGCCATCCTCCAGAGTCTATTGAATTGTATGAAACCTTTCACTGTAATACACAATATTATGCCCACATTTTATTTTAAAAAATACAACTTTAGTTGTTATTTTCTCAAAGTATTTAAATAGTGACAGTGAAATGTAATAAAAAGTGTTCTTTTCGAAAATGAAAAATGTCAATATATATATTGTTGTAAAAAAGTTATTGTCCACGCAGTACAGAACAAATCAAAAACCTTCATCACCGGCGCTATTCTCTTCAGTACAGTTCTTTCAACAAATCTCTGGTTTTGGACAGATTAGTGGGTAGCTTGGGCCTATCTGTCCAAATCAATAATGAATGTACGATGTCAATGCTCAGTCTCTATCTCATTACTTTAGCACCTATTATTTACAAGCTTGGGGCTGGTGTTTCTCCATGGATGGTGTTTTACACAAGTGCCCCCCCCACACACACACACACTCTCAAACCCACTCTATCTTTGTCTCTAAAACTATCTCTGTCTTATTGTCTCAAATTGTCTGTCTGCCTCTCTCTCTCTCTCTCCAGCTACCTCAGCCTTTATCTTTGTCTCTCATTCTTCCCCGTCTCTTTATCTCTCTGCCTTTGTCTATGAATCTACCTCTGTCTCTCAATACGTTTGTGTCTGTCTGAGATTATCTCAAACAGCCTGTCAAACTACCTCTCTCTGTCTGTCTCTGTATCTCAAACTACCTCTTTCTGTCTCTCAAACTACCTCTGTCTGTTTGTCTCTGTTTCTGAAACTACCTCTATCTGTCTCTGTCTCTCAAACTACCCCTGTCTGTCTCTGTTTCTCAAACTTTGTCTGTCTCTGTTTCTCACACTAACTCTATCTGTCTCTCCATTAATCCTCTGTCTGCCTTTATATTTCTCAGACTATCAGACTATCTCACTCTTAGTCTCTCCCTGTCTCTGTAACATCGTCCAGCAGCACAGGACAAGCTCACCTTCCATGTCACTGTGATACTGTGGACAGCTTCCCAGACAAAGCGATATCGAAAATTGCCCTAATGCTCAAGTCTCCTCCATACAAAACACGTTGTGTGTGCGGTTTCGGAAAAGCAAGAGACCGAGCGGAGGAAAAAGGGTAGAGCGAGAAGGACTGAGCGAGCAAAGAGCAAAGTGAGTGAGATCAGGCCTAGTCGCACGCCCACCTTACTCATCTCTTCTCTCGGTCCTCTCAGCCTCTCACCATGATGCACGCTATGTACAGAACATCCTAACCCCAATCACGGAGAACGGGACGCGTCCCAAACGGCCCCATGTACCCTATGTAGTGCACTTCTCTGGTAGTGCAAGGTGTGGGGAATCTGGCGCAATTTGTCACTCCAGCTCCCCATTGTTTACCCAATCTGTTTAATCAGGAAGTGTCTGGCCACAGATTCGGACTGGAGTACAAGGTCAAATTCGTTCAGGCACAACATTTTACAACATTTTACAATGGTAAGCGAAAAAAACAAGCCCTTATAAGTTCAGGTGGAGACTTTCCATTTCTGTCCACGTTTGACTTTTGATGTGTGTGTTTGTGTGTGTCTGTGTGTGTGTGTTTACAGCATGTACTAAACCTACTAAAGCTGCTAAATGAGCCAGCAGAACCAGGCTTATCCATTTGAGCTGCTCGAGCAACTCTACCTAAGTACATTACACCCCCCCAACGCAACTGGGCAACTGGCCGGATAGGGTGTGTTGGTGGAAGGAGGCAAAGTGGGAGTGGAATGGGGCGGCCTAAAAAACCCCAGCTCAGTTGGGTTGAATTCACCCTAATCAATGTACGTTCCCTCCCACTTTTCTCTGTCTTGCGTTATTTTGCTTGTATTGTCTTTCCTTTGCTCTCTCTCTCTCTTTCTCTGACACTGCCTCTCACTGTTTCTGTCTTGCTCTGTTTCTATGCATCTCTTTTATGCGGTTTGCTGATAAATCTCTCTCTATTTAACCCACCATCTCTCTTTGTCTTTTTTTCCGATATATGGACTTTGTAAAATGTGTCTTTCTAATTTAAGGTGTCTCCTGTTGCCTATTTCACCACGGAGCTGTCAGGATAAGATAGGTCTACCTCCATCTGTCAGTTAGAAGTAGTCTAGGTGTAAACACAGGCTATCACAATTAAAAGATTGGAGAAATATATATTTACTGCCATTCCCACATGAGTATTGGCAATACTATTCCCTTTTTACTCCGATGCCGCTTTTATGTTGGTCGGCATCATAAACGGCACCAGATTTTCTATATGGTGCCCCATAGGACCCTGGTTGAAAGCAGTGCACTATATAGGAAGTAGGGTGCGATTTGGATGTATCCCTATTAAACTGGGTGGGGGTGAAAGGGGTGGAGAGGGGGAGGGTAAATTGACCAGGGGTGGGAGGGAGAGTGCGCGAGAGGGAGGAAGAGAGGAGGAAAATAGTTTTTATAAAAAGTGAATGCTCTAACACCACATGAATGATAATTGTGTTTCCATGGGTTGCTTGGTTACTGTTCACGTGAAATCGAAGGATGTTGAGGATTGCGACTCCCCAGTGGGATTCGTTGCACCTCGGTGTGTGTTACGAAGCAAGCACTCTCTGGGAAATAACAGTCTCACGTTGATAGAAATGTTGAAAGCAGTTTTTGGGTGAAAGAGCACTGTCAGTTTGTAAAGAGACACGGGCGACTGAATGTCGGCTGACAGAGCAGATATTGTTTAATGGTTGTTTACTCATCTCACAGAGAATGCAGGCGTGCCAAGACGTGGACCACACTGTATTTTCACTTACAAATGAATGTTGTCAAAGTCGCAGGTACAAAGACATGTATATTTATGATTATGCCGCATTTCCAATTCTCTTTCAAGTCAATTGGAGGGTGGGGGGGGGGACCCAATGTACCATGCAGACAATTATTATTTATTTTTTTACAGACTTTTGACTTAACTGAAACATATTCATACATAGTAAAAAACACATTTCTTTGCAGGTTTTGTTCTTATTGGCGGCCCAACACACACACACACACACACACACACACACACAGACACAGACAAACACGTACTTCTCTGTGCATCCCACAACATATGTATTTTCCAACCTTGCCACCCATCCAACCAGGACATCTCCCAATGACTCTCCTATAGTCATGTTTCGGCAGCTACTGCCACTGCCATACCGCTCCACCTAAATATGATGTACAGTTTCATTAGTTTCATAAATTTTGGGGATGGTGAAAGTGTGGCAGTGTGTGTAACAGATTATGGACGTGTATATTTTTAATATGCGAATAGTTACTAATTTCTGCTCATTTGCTGGCAAGAGGTGTCCGTCGCGGTTTTGCCGTGAACACTTCCTGAAAGACAGCTTGGCACTGACTGCTTATATATATATATATATATATATATATATATATATATATATATATATATATATATATATATATACTTTGTTTTGCAATGACTCCAGCTTGTCAAAGCAGCCCCTTGCCAACCAGTCACTGATCTGCACAATCCATCTTGTTGCTGAAGTATAAACTGCCATTGAATCCTTTCAATATACTTGGTCAAAGAGAATAACAGAATATTCTGATAAGGGAAAAGTTACTTTTTCACAAGTACATGGCGTACAAAGACAAAGAAAATGTGGGACAGTTTGGAAATAACAAATTAGTAAATTAAATGAAGAAATGTTTTACATTTATCAAAAATATTTATAATTATTTTATTGTGTCAAATCAAACTTTAAAAAATATATAATGTATACATATATCATTTTTGATTGATTGGACACTACAAAAATAATTAGAAAAGGGCCCATTAATGTCAATGTACTTTTGGCCACTCTAGGTTCACCCGCATGTGATTAAGCAGATTTACAATAAAACTTTAATTATTAAAAAACATATAGTATCATTATATTATAAGTAATGAAAAAATACAGATGAGCCCATGCAGGGTATTTGTTTTATAATAGCAACATTTCTCATCCACAGGGCATTATGTAATTATGCACATTCATACACTCCTGAAGTATTTGGCCAGTGACACATTTTTGTGTTTCAGCACATTGCCGATTTGAAATCACTGTAGACACCCTAAAATGGGTGACGATGTAGAAAATGTGTTGCAATTTCTAAACGGTTCATCTAATTTCGATGAAAATACCCTAACATTAAAACTGACAGTCTGAACTTCAATAATATTAATGATCTGTTAGTTTATAGCACTTTTTTTTAAAAAACAATCTCAAAGTATTTTGTCATGGATAAGTAACAAATAAATAAATATACACAAAACATTGAGCTAGCTACTGTAAACAACAGAGTAGGACTGTACTTAACAATAGGACTGTACCGCCCACCGAAACCTCTCCATAGTTGTTTCCTCTGTTTTGTCTGAGATTACATTTTTTGGTTTGTTCCCAATCAATGACGACAGCCTCCGCAAAGCACAGGAGGAAGCCTCAGACTGAATGATTCATTAATTGTGCTACAGCCAGCTCACCATCCGTTGCAGTGTTCCTCCTGGCGTAGCAGGCAGTAGGCGAAACAACGAAACAAATCAGGTGGCGGGGCTGGACCTTTCAAATCAACACACACTAAGTCAGCTTAAGCTTGGTAGCTACATTAGAACAGCTTATGTTACATCAGACGGGCTGGCTTTTACCACATGGTCAAAGTGCTGCAGTAGAGTCAAAGCAGGAAAGCATGTCTAACTGCCCAGAGACGTTTGGACACCGTAGGACTAAAACGATACAGAGCTCAGACACCCATAATTACCCAGCTAGACAAGACAAGCCAGCGGGGAACAGTTCACAGTGCCCGAGCCTGGAACGGAAGCAGGGAAATGCACAGTAATATAGAGCCATTCCCTTCCACCTCAAGCGTGTAGTGAAATCATATTAAAGAACAGATAATACAACACCTCACAGGGGAGTGGGGGTCTGTAAACACACACGCACGCGCGCGCACACAGACACACACACACGCACACTCCAACAGACAGATGTTAACAAACACACACAGGCACATGCTTTAGCATCCCCAAACAAAGGTAACAAATGAAAAAGAGGTCGACAGCAGAAATGAGGATAGCTTATTAAGTTGTTCTCTTATTGAAGATGGGTAATAAATATTGTTTTTAAATATTATTTCAGCTAGTCGTTTTGGAAGTAGCCAAACTAATTAATATAAGGTAGTTATGATTAATATACATTTGCGTGACATAATATATTCAATTCTACTCTCCTCTTCTCTCCTCTCCTGACAGGTTTTTCTTCCTGGCACCCATTCTAAGGAGACAATGTTTTCCCTAGCATTTTTGTTTTGGAAAGAATTAATTTTCCAATATGTTGTTTTGTACAACACCGCTCATTTTGACCTCACCAAAACAATCTTTTTAAAAAATGTGGATCCCATTATCTGAGGCTATGAAGCTACCCTTCCTGGGCTCTGACGACGAAGGAGTTGACAATAATTTTTCTTTTTCAAGTGGCCACTCTTGAAAACAAAATGGTGCATCTCAAAGTTTTATCCTGCCAAATACCAAATAAATAAATACATTTTCAAAAGACTACAGTGTTCCAGAACATTTTATGATCAAAACCACTTACAGCAAATTGAAGTTTGTAAAATCCTGCCTTTGCCACCATCCATGGTGCTTTTGGAGGCCAACGCTTCCTGCCAGAGCAGGCATTTATGCTGGACAAGCTGAGGCAATTCAGAACTAAATCAGGGGCTGTAGGGTTTTTGGTGTGGGGTATGTTTATCTAGATTTGTAAGGAAATAGTATGTAAAGTAGAACCAGGTGTCCTCAACTGAGGGAAAAAGGTGGATTCTGGGCCATTGGATAGATGCCAGGTCATCTAAGAAGGCCAGCTAATTTGTGACATTTGACACTTGGTAGGAAATAAACAGAGGTACCACAGTGATCTACAGTGATCACCTGAAGTCTTGGCAGAAAACTGCTGCGGGGTTGAGGTTGAAACAGGCGGGGGCCTGGACAATTTGTTGAGAAAGATTTAAAGTGTCCAACTGGAGCTGAACAGAATTTGGTGAGTTGAGCATATGCCAGTTAAGGTTGCTTAGTAACACAAATTCAGCATAGATATGGAGCAGTAAGTTCACTTAAGGCAGTCAGAGTTGGGGCTGGCTCCTGATTGGCTGTGTAGCCAAATGGTTACAGCATTTTTATATAAACAGACATGTAAATTGCTCCCTTCAAGCAATCGATTATTGCCCAAATAAATAAAACATATAGCAAATAATCTTTTGCTCGGTTAATGCGCAGGGCAAAAATAAATGACACTGGCAGTGGCAGGCGTGGGTTTAGGTCACAACATAACCTAGAAGTCAACAATGGAATGTGGATCGCAAATAACACTGCATTCTATACTATACTGTCCAGAAAAAACAATGATATGGCAGATTGATAGAAAAGCTTTGTGCCAGCAAAGATAGGTGCAGGGATGTATCTAAAGTAGAGAGCAAAAGTTAGTGAGATGCTCCTTTAGAACAGATTTTTACAAGCAACAGCTCAAACCATTCGATGAAATGATAGAACATTGCAGATTCTCCCTACAATATCCACCCGCCCCTTCACCCTCAGAGGGCCTATTCTGACAAAATAAATTATAGCCAGGAATGAGAGTGTCTGAGTTTGAGGCACCAATCATCACATCATATGCATCCCGTATGACATAATTGTTAACCGAAGAATCACCAGGGCCCGGATTTAAATGGCCGTCACCAAAAATATCAGTGATTAGAAAACGACTGAAAACTCCGCTCAGAGCATTCCATGCATGTGGGATTGATAACAGTTGGATAAATGACTTAGACTTGATGAAACTGTTCTAATACCTGAGAGGTAGACAGAGGTAAGATCCCTGACCAGCGGTTCTAGACACCGTGTTACCATGAGCGACACGATGTTCCTGGCGGCTAGAGTGAGACTAACACATATAATAGCTGTGGGGAAACCCCCGCCTCTCCAGAGGCAGACAGATGGGGGTTTGCCAAGTACCCCATTTGGCAGTTGGGGTAGCACTAGCAAGCGTGCGCCTAGAAATAACGAGTGAACGGTGAAGGCAGAAATATTGCACCACGTTGCACAGCGAGGTTGTGTAGTCAGACACGACGCGGTGTTACGGTTGAAAACACAGGCACTGGCGGGCACCACGATCTGGCCAATATATATGCTAACAACAGCCTGGGCCAGGAGGTGCTACAAAGTCCTCTGACATCTGAAGAAGCCCCAGGGAAATGTCGATGGGTGCTCACGGGGAAGACACACTGACACTTTTTGTGCGTGTGTGTGTGTGTGTTTGTGTTGACCATCAGCAGTCCCTTCATGCTACCCAACTTATCAATTCACTAAACTTTTTCTTCTAGGATACCTAGCACATTGACAGCTGTATAGGGAATATGCTATTTTACATTTAAATTAATATTTTTCTTGCTTGAGCTCTAGCGGTAAGGGAAGCACAGTGAGTTTCCTCCTTCTGTCAGAGAACTGGGGGGGGGGTCGTTACTTGGCGACAGAACAGTAGGAACCCAAGGCTAGGGACTCAGGTATGGTAGAGGGAGATGGAGAAGCCAGCCGGGCAGGAATCCCTGTCACCATGTGTGGCTGGAAGCTTACAGACGGTGACACGTGACTTCTGAACATCATCCAAGTAACTTTCAGTTTTCCCTCAAATACTCAATCCAAGTCATCCCAGGACTGCGTGTCGAAAGTTGTGAACGAGCTTCTTTTGTACATGGAACCGGGGTCAAAAATATAATTTTTCGAATGGATTTCTCAGATGGATTTCAGACACAGAAGGTGTATTGGTTGAATGGGTCTGAAATGAATCTCTGAGACAGAGTATAGCCTTTCATTTGTTTATCTTTATGTATGACTGGGTTGTTCAATGCATTTCTATGGGCTAATGGCAGCGAGGCCAAATTCAGTCTTTCATTATAAAATGAGTAAAGGCAACAAAAGTAAATGTTGTTTCTAACCAAACGATGCAGCACCTGCCCTTGGGCCACCTGAGATGATACTTCTGATATTTGTTGACTGCTACAGCGTCCTCGAACAAGTCTGTACATGCCAGGTCATCTATCACCCATGTTTTGTCAAAACTGGGCCAATGGAGTCAGATATATTGAATGTGATTAACATACTCTAAGTGTAGAAGGTGGTGACAAAACGTTCTGTCATTGCAACCAAATAATAATTGGGTAGAACTATTATTTGCTATTGACTGATCCTGTGCAATATCTAACCTCAGAATTCAATGATTGAGCGGCAATACGAATGAGTGACGTTCGCTCAAGTATGTTCGCTTCAATTTGGTTGTGTATATTTATTTGTAGATCTAACAACAAAAAGATTTGTTCTAAATTTCTCCACCAGAGTAATCAAGATTAGCAAGCAATATCGTGGTATCTGTTTAAAAGTAATACCATTTCTTCCAATCAAGCAAAAATGTCACAATTCAGATCATAGTTACATAGTCCACAGATCTTCGACGTCCTCCCCAGGCATCTAAAACTCTGTAAGCAGTCTTGTGACACGCAGACCTTCATCTGTAGGACACCATACATAACATGTACAATATATTTAAAGTATGTATGAATTCATCCCATTATGGGGGACACTGGAAAAGTCCAAACAATACTCTTATTGACCCAGTAATTGTAGTTTTACTCCTGTAAAACTAATTGTAGTTTTACAGTAATTGTAGTTTTACTTCCTGGTTGATATGTCTTCTCTCTGGTTTTGCTCCCTCACAGTCCAAGTGGCTGGGGATACTCTGACCCCCCCCCCCCCCACCTTGTAGGTCGGCACCGTCGAGGAAGCGAAAGGTTCAATCG
>JACXGI010000068.1:37429-49624 GCA_016801175.1 Esox masquinongy | reverse complement strand
CATCGTTTACCAAAGTAAATGGTAAATGGCACGGCAACGGACGGCACGGCAACGGACGGCACAGCAACGGACGGCACGGCAACGTTCTCATACCTACCGGGGTCCTGAAATTCAAAATGTCGTTTTCAGTCAAAGTACAACGTACATCCTACCTCATTTGTCCAACATCCCCACCCGTCCATCCCACACTTCTCAGTATGGATGCCTTGAAAGATTGTTTATGAGAGCAGAGGGGGATGGTCCGTCTGGAATAGTGATCTAATGACCGGCGGAATTTTCCAATTTCCACATTACAAATATTGATTGGTTGCTTGGTTGATTGATTGATTGATGATCCAATTGCGAGTGTTTTCTGCTAATATCCTGTAGAACCGCACAGTTAGGATCCTCCTCGTACTGTGTTGACTGACGTTTCCATTACGGTGCGTTCTAGCTGTTTTGTACATTTCCAATTTGTGCTAAGCTTTGCTAACACTGCAGGCCTAAGGCTGTCTCCTCAGGCAGCCCAGTTTGAAACTTTTTTTTCTACTAATTGGTCTTTCGACCAATCCCATTGGACCTTTTCACATCGAGCCTTTCTCAGACCTTATCGGATTTGATGCGTGCTTCTGCTCGTGTCAACAAACCAGCAGTGCGGCCTGATGCCTGGCCTCATCGACAAACAAAACACCATCTGTGCAACGATCACTTACCCAGGTGCCGGGGTTTTACTCTGTTCTTCGTTCTGCTGCTCCTGTGCCATCCTCTCCCTTTTCCTTTCATGTCTCATGTGTCGGCGATTTGGGTTGAGATTCGCCATGCATATGTAGGCCCGGGCCGCTGGGAAGAAGTGCCCATCTGTGGTTTGGCATATGGCGCTACAGCGCCTTGGGTGTGTTGGTGGTGTTGGTGGGTGGCGGGTAAATTCTGCGCATCAGACCGGCACTGCCATGTGATTGATTCCAATTGATGAGGCCAAGAGCCTTCGCAGCATAACGTTGCCATGCCTTGGTTGTATTGTCGGCTGCAATTGTGCGTGTGTGTGTGTGTGTGTGTGTGTGTGTGTGTTTGTGTCTGTTTGTTTGTCTGTGTGTGTTTTTGCCCAGAGTCTTTGCCAACCTAAAGCCCTGTTCAAATGCATGGCAATCGGATCTGGCATTAGATATTCCATATTACCTCAGAAGAAGTCAATCAGACATGGATTTTAACCATCATTAGACTGCCCTCTGAAATCATTGGCAGGTAACAGCACTGACATCGATAATTGAATGAACAGTATATTAATAAATAATCTGCATACTGGGAGACTCTAGGCAATGTGGTCCCGATTTTATTGCATGACCATGTGTAGGTCTGATGCTAAAATGTTGGCCCAATCTCAATGTGGCTAAGATTCAGACAAACATTAGTACCTGGAGTAAACGAGTCTGGAGAGACTAAGCAACAACTGTCTAACATCTCTAACATGCTCTTAGTGGAGGGCGGTGTCGTGCTAATTAGAGTAGTCGGGTAGATTATGGGCAGAAGACCGGTATTGCTGAATCCCACTTGGGCAATATGTGGTTCCTCTTTCTGTTCGGCACTTTGTTTTCATGACTATTGGAACTGGACGTCTGATTCATTGATCCAAGTCTGAAAAACAAGTCATCACAAAACATACAGTTCTTGGAAATAGAGAAAAGATAAATAATGTGTATGTAAAATCACCAAATGCAACCAGCCAAACCATTTTGGGCAGGAATAAAAAATACCCCAAAAATCTGGGAGAAAATAAATACAATGTGAAAATGAAATATATATTGGTGTCTATTTACACTGCAGAACAGCTGATAAACAATGTGAAAAACATCAAAATGCTGTCAGCCATCGGATGAGTCCATATTCAATAAGCTCTGGACCACAACAACAGATCAGATGACCAACAAGGTCCTCATATTTCACATCAACTGATAAACACATTTGAAAATTATGAAAAAATACATGACAAATTCAACCAGCCACTAAACACTGAAAGACTGCTCCACCCTCCTTAGCATTAGCAGAGGAGATGGACATGCTGGATGGATGAGATCTGAAGGTCTAAAGAGGTTCCGCCGCAAATCATCCGCTGGCCTCTGACTCGTCTGTCACCTTTCCATGTAATGTACTTCACTGTTCCCTGTAGCCTGTACTGAATAACAGCTAGAAGACTTAGCTGAACATAAATACAACAGAGATCAATAAATTAGCTGCCATCTCATATCTCAAGTATGAGACATACACACACAAGAGAAGACAGAGAGAATGTCTGTGTGTGTGTGTGTGTGTGTGTGTGTATACATGTTTACTATCTTTGTGGGGACCAACAATTTTCAACTTAGGGGTTACATTTAGTGTTAGAAGTTAGGTTTGTTTTGGGTTAAAATTAGGTTTTTGTAAATTTGTTAGTAAAAATAGTAGGAAATGGGAATCATTTTTGGTATTCCAAAAAACATAATAAAATGCAAAATATGTGTGTGTGTGTACTAGCAAATCTAATGGAGGTTGTGCCACCTGGGCGATTACACACTTCCATGTATTACTCTCATGGATAATTTGAAGCCACGTGTTCTAGAACATGCAGACAGACAGGAAATGTAACCTTAATGGCTAGCTAGGTCGACAACATTATGGCATGTTGTTCCTTCCCTTCGGTGTTGTGGGTGTAAATCATCATAATGGCTGTTGTTTTAGAGCAGTGGAATTGCACTTGATTCACGTTCTGGGATTTTGTTAGATTGAAATTGAGATGGAAATTAATAAAGTTGAGTCTTGTTAAGTCAAGGACATGAATGAGTCACTGTAATGAGTGGCCATTGGTTTAGACTGAATTAACTAGATTTAATCAAGGTCAGTTCTTATGGATTTGTGAGACTGAAATTCATTATTATATCACATTTTTTTCAAGAGTGTCAAGGATATACAATTTTCACTGAAACATTGAAGTTAGCATTAAGTTCCTACATCCTCAGTCCTACCATTTTATGGTGCCAATAGTATTTGGACAGATAAATATTATGAACAATAAAGTACACATTTATTAAATGTTTGCACATCCTTTGCAAAGGATTTTGGCACATCTAATGTTTTCGCTATGTCTCTGATCAATTTATTCTGACTTATCTGTCGGACGATGGCCAGCTAGACTTGCATTAACACCTTATTGGTCCTCATGTTGTCAGACACTAGAGACGAGGCAATGCTTTGGATCAAGACTAGAAGTTGACAGCTATCTTGTTAATGCACTTGGGTTGCAAGCAAACGCAACTATCTAATAAGTAACATCTGCGAAGACAATTGTCCAAACGATATTGGTACCCTAAAACGTGGGTAATATATACAAGATATGCTTTCATTTCTAAATGGTTCATTCAATATGGATGAACATACCTTAAAATTAATGCTGACAGTCTGCCCATTAGACAGTCTGACATTTTTTCTGCCCTCCTCTATTTGCCTTCTTTGCACATTTAGGATTGCCATTTGTACTGCATTTGCCTTCATTGCACATCTACACATTCCAGTTGTAACATACTCTACTCCTGCCCTCTATAATTGCACTCCTGGTTAGATGCTAACTGCATTTCGTTGTACTGTACTTGTACTTGTTCAATGACAAATAAGTTGAATCTAATCTAATCATTAACTGCATAGTCATTGTAACAATTCAAAGTGGTGGTGCAGAGCGAAGGAAAATAAAAACTGTGTCATAGTCAAACTATATTTGTTTATTAACTGCCTAAATGATAAAAAAAGGGGCCAATTTATTGAAAATAAAAAACGGAAACTTCTCAAACACCTAAGTATTCAGACCCTTTATTCAGTACTTGGTAGAATCGCCATTCACAGCAATCAAAGCTTCAGGTCTTCTGAGGTGTGCTTCTACCAGCTTTGCACTCCTGGATTTGGGGAGTTTCTCCCATTTTTCCTTCCTTCTCAAGCTTCTCAAGCCAGATTGGTTGAGGAACGTCTGTGAAGAGTTGTTCAATGGGATTTGGGCTTTCATTGGGGTTTCACTGGGCTTTCACTGGGCTTTCATTGGGCCACTCAAGGGCATTCATAGATTGTCTCAAAGCCACTCCAGTGTGTGCTTTGGGTCATTGTTGTGCTGAACGATTAATCTTCGTCCCAATCTAAAATCCTGTGCTCTCTGGATCAGGTTTTTCTTCATCGACCTCTTTGTATTTTGTCAGTTTGTCCTTCCTAGTCTTCCTGACTCTGGCTCTGAGAAGCATCCCCATAGCATGATGCTCCCACCACCGTGCTTCACCATAGGGATGGTATTAGTCAGGATGTGAGTATGCCTTCTACTTAAGAGTGCCGTACGTCTAGCCTCTCTACCTTAAGGGCCTGATTGATGGAGTGCTAAGAGATGGTAGTTAGAGTGGCCATTGGGTTATTGAACACCTCTCTGGCCAAGGCCCTTCTTACCCAGTTACTTAGTTTGGCCGGAGGGCCAGCTCTACGAAGAGAGTCTTGGTGGTTCCAAACTTCTTCCATTTCACAATGATGGAGTCCACTGTGCTCCTGGGAACAGTCAATGCTTTAACAATTGGTTTTTAACTTTGCCTAGATCTATGCCTCGATACAACTCTATCTTGGAGGTCTACGGAGAGTTCCTTGGATTTCACGGCTGGGTTTTTGTTCTGACATGCATTGTGAAGTATGGGACCTTATATGGGCAGATGTGTGCCTTTCTAAATCATGTCCAATCAGTTGAATTTGCCACAGTTTGACTCCAATTAAGCTCTAGCGACATCTCAAGGATGATCAAAGGACATACGCTCAATTTAGAGTGTCACGGCAAAGTGTCTGAACACTTTAAGTATAGACTGTAAAACTAGTGTATAATTAGTTCAGTGACTTTGTCACAGTCAGACAAACAATGTTGTATTTCAGGTCATGGTTGCCTATATAGTGAAATGCATTCCTCCCAGTTATAAGGACATCCTCAAAACACCAGGACATGTCATAATTTTCTACTATCCTTAGGATGTTCCTCGTTGGGCCTCCAATCATGTCAAGTTATTGAGTGTCAATAATACATAAGTTGATAGGCCAGGGGGGGCATAGGTTAACTACTTCCATGTGACACGGATTTGAAAGGAGTCAATAGGTATGAACTCATTTAAGAGAGAGGGAGTTGAGATTGATTTCACATTGTAACCTAAGCACCTTGATGACCTTGACCACGTTATGTATTAAAGATGCTGAATAGCTCAGAGATCAGTGGAGTGAGGCATTTCACTGTATACAAAGATGTGAAATGTCAAATTATTTGACAAGACTTGGAGACAAGTTTCTTTTTAAGATTAGTAGCAAAGGAAAAATCTAAATCGGATGGGCATATACAACTAATATTTCACTTATTATTTCTCACAAAAAATAAATGTTTCTGACACGCACTAACGAGTTCCACTGCTTTTTATTTTAACATTGTTTGAATGTGTTAGAACTTCTATGACAAAATTTTAAAGGAGGTGTTATTTCAATGCCTAGCAGACATCTTGTATTACTGCGCGCAAATGTGGCAGTAGAACCTTTGAGACAGCCATCGTGAATTGTAGCCTGACAGTAGTTTGTTCTTGGCAGTATCCCACGTATCTATGAATTTTTAGCAGTGGCATCATTTCACTCAAGAGTTCACTAAAAATTGCAGTGATAATAGTGCACAACTCCTAACAGATAATATTATCAAATCTTAAGCCAACTAGCGTTGAGTAAGCAATAAGCTCACAACTAGTTAGCCAGTTGGCTAGCCTGCTAACTGCTTGTTGCACACATGCCTTTCAACCCAAATGCTCATTTGGTTAACTGAAATAACGCTAAATGGGAACGTTTCTAAATGCCAAAAATTGGTCCTACTTTTGAAAATCTAAAGTAACAATTTGTGTGACATGTTACATTAGGGTATTACATTGCGCTAATAAATAGTATAAAATGTTACGAGTTATACACAAATGTTTTCATACCTTACGAATTTACAACAACATTACAAATTACGGTCAGGGTTAAGGTTAGGCATTACAGTACTAAGGTCAGGGTTAAGGTTAGAAAGCCTTCCATGGATTTGAACATGCAACCATTAGTCATAACACCCTCCCACCATCCCATCTATAAAATCCTTGTAAACCAAGACTGTATTTAAATGTAAATACGCTCACCACGGCCCCTAGTGGCCGGTCTAAATGTGACATATCACACAAATGGAGTATAGAGATTTACATTAAGTACCCAATGTACAGTCTCTAAAACCAGCCTGGAAAAATTAGTATTAATAGCACACATAATTTCCTAGGAGCTTATATTATTTCATTTAAGAATTTTAAGGCATTGTTGGTGGGGGAGATAAGTTTAAAACCTGTAATATAAGTTTTAACTAAAGTTAGTTAACTAAACCGATCCACTAAAATGCAACCAAAACTCTGCTCATCTCCATGCATCTATAGCTACTATACTGAGACTGTACATGTATATATCAACTGTAAATCCATGTCAAAGGCTCATCAACTGCATGTAATTGTATGCCAGCTTTGTGTAGATTTAGTGAATTTTGTCCCTGTGTTGTCTAGCACTAGCAGCACCAACACAAAGCTGGCATATACATGTACTTAGCAAAACATGTATAAAACTGTCAGTGCATATACATGTACTTAGCAATTAAATGTATGTATTCCAGATGGTGCACACCGGAATCAGCTTGTTAACTTATTATTAAGCTTTATGTCATGACAAGTTAATGGTGGGGGAGCAAAAAAGCCCCCTGGGCAATTTGCTTGAGCTAGCTATGCTACCACATTATACAAATGAGAGTTAGCATTTAGCAGTTGCCTCTAAACCGTGATATGGACTTCGAAATGTTATGCAGCGAAAAACATTTAAATGTATTGAAATCCAACTTGAGTACCCACATGGTGGAACTGTTATTATAAACCAATCATGACGGATTTGACAGATATCCACTTTGTTGGATCCAGTTCTTTTGACTGTGGGCCAAAGAGTGCAGCCTGCTTCAACCCCCCACAGTCTGCGTTCCATTGACCTCTTTACAGCATCAATTAATCTTGGTCCCTGTTTACTTTGGGTAAATCACTCACCCAAGGCACCTGTTTGGAGGGTTAATTACATTTCACAACCCCCCGCCTGGCCAAACACACACACACACACACACATTTTCTTTTCTCTTACTCATTCTTGTTCTCCCTTTGTCTTTCTCTCTTCCCCATATTTCCTCTCACAGCCTCTCCTCAGAATCCTAACAGAAGTTGGGGCACAGAGCTTTGGATTCATTTTATCTTTCCACCTCTCTCCCTCTTTCTCCCTCTGTAGGCTTGTCTGCACCAGCGGTATGGAAGGCTTTGCTGAAGAGAAACTCTCCTTTGCACCATATTGTTTTTCTCAACACAAGACTTACTGAGCCCTAAAGGGGCTGCACTACTGTTACCATGGATGGAGCCAAGCCTTGTAGTGTTAAACTGAATTACAACAAACATGGGTCATAACAAAAATAATTGGCTTGAAGTTAAACACAAAAAAGTTATCTTTGCTCAGAGATTTTGTGTCTGTCTGAACTATACCAACACCAAAGATGGTAGTATATAAATCTTGACATCAATAAATGCTATTATACATTAAAAAGTAAGTTTGGAAAGTTATCTTTTTCTGTACATATATTTGGTCACATGGATATTTGAGCTAGCTAAATTCCAACGACATGGTATGCAACAGATTTTGGAATGGGTGGACAAAGTGTGCCCATTGGCGTAATTGAAACATCACACTATTGAACGAATGGACGTAGAAACGCTCATGGGCAGCCCTGAAGAAGCCTCTGCTCTCCAAAAAGAATCACAACACGACTGACGTTTCCCAGAAAACACCTGGATAGAGACCAAAACTACTGGAACAGTGGGCACTGGACACAGGGATAAAAGATTGAAGTAGAGTGTTATGGTGTGATTTGTAAAATTTTCAAGAGGCATGTGCAGAAACTGGAAAAATGGGCGGAGTTGTCGGCTCACAAGGACAAATGATGTGTCGGAGTGACGCGCGTAACAAAGACGGAATGACGCATGCCCATCGGAGCGACGTGCGTAACAAAGACAGACGGTGCATGCCCGTTGGTGTGGAGACGGACAGGCACATGTCAACTGGAAAGGCCATCATATAGCAAAGGGGCATGTGCTCTGCACAGGTTGAGCGTTACCTGTGAATGTACCTGCTACCAGAGCATAATTGAGTGCAGTTCATTTGTTATGGGTCTGCAATAATAGGCTGAAATATTGTCAAATCATATTGGAAAACTTGAAATACTGTAAAATTACTGTAGGTCTTTTCTTGCTTGTTGCATTTATTCCATCCATTGCCATGGAAACTATTTCCCAGAAGTCCCCTCTTTATACGCTGGGAGGAATTATAATTGTGTGGTAGACTTCAGTTTGGGTCTCTGGTTTCCTACGCTCCTCAAACTAACTTCAAACTTTCATTTGATTGGCTGAGTAGTGTTGCCTTTTCTCAACTTTTCTCCCCAATGTGATAATCATTATTCTTGTTATAAAGTAAGTTTTACTTTTCTAAAGAAATATAGTAGTTTACATAACTTCAAATGAAGTGTCATAGAAACAGCAAGCCGGCTATTTGTGTTATGTTCATATGTCCTTAGACGTGAATGTTCCATGTCAGGTTAATTTATGATGCTGGTTTCTATCCAGATGTTTCTATCCACTGGTTTTAAAGCAAGTAAATACATTGTAAATACATATAGCATGACAGGTGGGATGGAAACAGGAACTATGTGAAATATGGTCATTATTGAAAGATTAGTTGTTCAGATTAGTTGACCGTGAGATCTTTGTGTGTCTGTAAAATTAAAGTAACTGCCTAGTGAAAACTTTTAAAATACACCGATCAGCCATAACATTATGACCACTGACAGGTGAGGTAAATAACACTGATAATCTTGTTATCATGGCACCTGTCAGTGGGTGGGACATATTAGGCAGCAAGCAATCATTCTGTCCTCAAAGTTGATGTGTTAGAAGCAGGAGAAATGGGCAAGCGTAAGAATCTGAGCGACTTTGACAAGGGCCAAATTGTGATGGATAGACAACTGGGTCAGAGCATCTCCAAAACTGCAGCCCTTGTGGGGTGGTCCCAGTCTGTAGTGGTTAGTACCTATCAAAAGTGATCCAAGGAAGGAAAAGCAGTGAACCGGCGACAGGGTCATGGGCGGCTAAGGCTCAATGATGCACGTGGGGAGCGAAAGCTGGCCCGTGTGGTCCGATCCAACAGACGAGCTACTGTGGCTCAAATTGCTAAAAAAGTTA
Source organism: Esox masquinongy (assembly GCA_016801175.1). NCBI lineage: Eukaryota > Metazoa > Chordata > Actinopteri > Esociformes > Esocidae > Esox > Esox masquinongy. Next base: position 40,301 of record JACXGI010000068.1, on the reverse strand, counting down.
ATGCTGGTACTGATAGAAAGGTGTCAGAACACACAATGCATCACAATTTGTTGCGTCCGGGGCTGCGCAGCCGCAGACCAGTCAGGGTGCCCAGCACCTACAATGGGCACGTGAGCATCAGAACTGAACCACCGAGCAATGGAAGAAGGTGGCCTGGTCTGATGAATTGTTTCCTTTTACATCACGTGGATGGCCAGGTGTGTGTGCGTTATTTACTTGGAGAACACATGGCACCAGGATGCATTATGGGAAGGAGGCAAGCCAGCGGAGGCAGTGTGATGCTTTGGGCAATGTTCTGCTGGGAAACCTTGGGTCCTGCCATTCATGTGGATGTTACTTTGACACATACCACCTACCTGAGCATTGTTGCAGACCATGTGCACCCTTTCATGGCAACGGTATTCCCTGATGGCATTGGCCTCTTACAGCAGGATAATGCGCCCTGCCACAAAGCAAAAATGGTTCAGGAATGGTTTGAGAAACACAACAACGAATTCAAGGTGTTGACTTGGCGTCCAAATTCCCTAGATCTCAATCCAATCGTGCATCTGTTGGATGTGCTAGACAAACAAGTTCGATCCATAGAGGCCCCACCTCGCAGCTTACAGGACTTAAAGGATCTGCTGCTAACATCTTGGTGCCAGATACCACAGCACACCTTCAGAGGTTTAGTGGAGTCTGTGACTTGACGGGTCTGGGCTGTTTTGGCGGCAAAAGGGGGGCCTACACAATATTAGGCAGGTGGTCATAATGTTATGGCTGATCGGTGTATAATAATGTGTTAACTGATACAATAATGTGTTAACTGATATGAAAAATAACACTTGAAAACTGACATGAAAATAACACTTGAAAAACAAATATGCTTCCTAAAGAGACTTATTTGAAAATGTCACTGTGTAATACTCCTTATGATTTGTCCATTCAGAGGTCTCCTTGCATTAATATTTATAAAGACCACTCCATTCTGCTATTGGACTACATCTACCCCATTTCAGCACAGAAAAGTTGCTTTTTATTAACATACTTAATTACAAATAAGAAATGTCAGAAGAAAAATATTTTACTCATATTGCAAGTGACCTATAGGTCATATTTCATAAGCATCTTAAAAATATGTGGAGTTACTTTAATTATTGAGGGAAAACGGCAGTGGAAACGCCTTCATGCGCAAAAACATTGACAGTTACCATGAAATTGAAAGAAACTTGGAATCACTTGAAGATTATGATTGGTGTTCCTCCTGTGGTTCAAGGACATCATAACGAACTTCACAGGGTGGTAAAAGAGCAGAGACGCTTGATGTTCCTTCCCAATAATTATCAAGGTGCATAATGATTATAATTATCTGGTGACACGGCGTGTGTTGCGAGGCTGCCAGTTTAACAAATAAAAAAATAAAAAAATCTTATCCTCTTATCCTTAATATTCTCATCATGTAGTCTTGAGGTGGCCATCCCACACTGTTATTGTCAGGTATTGATTGTAGGTCACAGGTGCTTTGACCAGACTGAGCACGAGTTGTCGTTTTACGCAATCATGTTTGTGACAGCAGAGCTGAAAAAGTGATGGAAACACGTCAAACTTCAGATTTATGGTGGCCACATGAAAAGTTAAGTGAAATAGAAAACTTGAGCATATGTCATCAAGGGTTTTTATCGTCATGTGAAAAGTCGGTTTGTTTGAAATACTTGCCTTTATTCAAGCAGGAGTGCCCGGAGTTAAAACCTGACATATATGATATATCTGGATGTAGCTTCACTTACATCTCGACGGTGGCGTACTTCATATTGTGGGTCTAGCCTACAATACCAGCCATGAAATTTCATATTCAACATTACAAACCATTAATCTTTTGCCTTTCTTTGGAATCATAATAAATGCAAACGTATTGCATCTTCTGCACGCGTTCCTTAAGGTTCAGCATTGTGACTTTCGAGAATTGTGCTTTGACACGTGATAATGATTTTACATAACGTGGGCTTTCCTGCGCACGGCCCTCTGGAGAAGAGCTCATCGCTGCATGCGTGTGTGCGTGTGTGTGTGCGTGTACCGGTGCGTGGGTGTCACTCAGCTATCAATCAAACTCTTAGATTATACTCACTAATGACCTTGATAATAAAGAGAATGTGAATCATAAAATCATAGAACATCAAAATGACTCACAGTGGAGAGATCAGCATTAGCAGGGGTCAAAACTCCCTCTCTTGTTCTTTTTTTTCTTCCCCTCTAGTCTCTCCTGAGCAAATGCTGGAAAACAAGATATACAACAGGCAAATGTTTTAAGGATTTTTTTCCCCCTTTTAGATTCATTATAATCAACAGCAAACATTTGTTTTTGCACCAGTGACCACACATAGCTAATGACAACCATGGGGTTACCAAAATGATGTTGTCATATTTAAAACCCATTATCACTCACCCTTAGGGACAAAATGAACACCCAATACAATGCATAAGCTGTCAGTGCATATGGAAGCTTTTACTAGTAATGTTTAGCATTTAATTATCTCCCATGATAAAATCGAGGTGGGCACTATGGATTTGTTTCTGTTAATTTTTCTGTGTGTCAGATCCGGAATTTACCAGTATGACTTAAAGCAGTTCCTGTGTGTGTTTTTTATTTTTATTAAAAAAAAAAGTCTGGCAACCCCACTGCAATTCCTTGAGACCCCAACTTTCAATACCTCTGACTTAACTTGCTAGTTTGGCACCGCGTTATTCACGGTTGCAAGATGAACCACTCGCCAGTTTTTTTTTTTATCAAAATCTGCAAAACACGATGAGCAACCGTGACCGTAGTCACCAATGGACGAACCGAGGACAAGCGAATCTCGTCGGGGGGTGCTAAGGTTACAATGGGGGGGGGGGG
>JACXGI010000068.1:6472-37329 GCA_016801175.1 Esox masquinongy | reverse complement strand
ATGAAGTCGTTACAAACAACTCAGTTGGGCTGCAAACTATCATGTTCTATTGCACTGGGTCATTGTCTCCTATCGGTCTGAGGAAACCACTTCAATAAATCATGACGTCATTTTGAGGACGGACCAATGACATTCCAACAACCACACTGCGGTCACGGACGCCTTTCCTGACCACCAATGAGAAGTTCACACCTCCTGGATCCTGTTCCCATTCCACCAGAGTTTAGGAAGCGGCCAAACCTGCTGCAGTTGTGAAAGACGCTTTGCAAGTTCTGCCGCTTGGCCTCGCTGTAACACAAAACAACACAGTACAACACAGGGCAGAAATGGATAACGTTTGTAGACAGCCATGACAAGCACGTAAAACATGTTAGCGGCAAGTCCTTTCCTGACAGTTCTACAAATTTCCATCAGATTTAGCCATTATTAATCAGATTGACCGAAGTGGTTGGAAGTGCAGCTCTCTGCATCAAACTAACACAGCAACAGAATAGGCCGGACAGCAGAGCTTGGTTGTACATGTAAGTAGTTTGTGATAATCTTAAAGCTAGTTCAGTATATTTCTTTGTTTTTTGCATAGCTGACTAACCAGTAACGTGCAGTGTTCTCTAGTACAGCTCTTCACTGCACGTGGATTCCCTGCTGTTGCTGTTTTTTGACAGCTGCCATGTGCAACTGTTTTGTGTGACATCGAAGTGTTATTCATATTAATGAGGATTAAGTGTCCACCCGTAGCATTGGCTGAAATGTCAGCAGAGGCGTAACATTTGGTTGAACTTCAATCAGGTTTACTGGCCCTTGAAGCTCCAATATTATCAGTGTGAGCTCTGGGTCCATGGCTTAGAAATCAGGGTCGACCTGTGTGATGTGTCTGTTTGTCCGGGGGTGGATATGCCGGCGTGTCACTGGTGAATATGGACACCTGCAATCGGTTGTTCAGCTCCCTGACACATTCCGTGCCGTCCTCTGTGGGCACGCTTGATTTGACACGTGCTCAGTGAGCTTGCGCCGACTCTGATGCGACAGTGTGGCCTGAAACCAGTTTCCAGATAATGTGCCGCGAAATACCCAGATGGCACTGGACTAGCCGCTGCGGCCTTTATGCTTTTGGACACCGGGGGATCGGAGATTCTGCATTTCATCTCGCCATGGTAACACATGCAGCCAGCACTGTTTGATGCTCGTTGGGCAGTTTCACTGTCTTCACCCGGCAGCCTTTGATCAACCCCAAGGTCAGCCCTGTCACTCCTGTCAGCCAGGGCAACAAAACACTCCAGGTATATAGACTACAGACCAACAGATCCCTCTGCAGGCAGAAGCCTCTGTTACCAGGCAGCTACAGGGGATGAAACAGCAGTTCATCTGGTCGATATCTGTTAAGGGGCCCCAATGTCGCTGCCTGAGACTCAATTCGCTGGGCTCACCGCAACAACAAAATGACATCATTCTGATCCTCCAAAGCGAGCCACCCATCTATCCACAAAGCCCCCTCCCCAGTCCATCTATTCACAAAGCCCCCTCCCCAGTCCATTTATCCTCAAAGCCCCCCACCCCCAACAAATTGGGGTTAAGGTTTTGTTTTATGGGTAAAGTTAGGGTAAGCGTTTGACCTAAGGCAAGGTTTTTGGGGTTGGGGTTGGAGAAAACAGGATTTGAAATAGGAATAATGTTTGGGGTTCCTATAAGGACAGTGAAGTGCATACAGTATTGCAAACTTATTGTGGTCTTGCTACTGTTCTGTCTTCTTGTTGTCTTCAAAGTAAGTTGAACTTGGAAGCAGATGAAGATAGGCCTGATGGATGTTTCCGGAATTAGAACCCCAGCCATGCCCACTTGGTAATTCACCAGCATCAGAGAACAAGCTTTCCAGAGCTGCCCATTCATTACTGCCTTACAACTTTCCCTAAAGCCCTGCTGATCACCTAGATTGTGCACACCGTCTGTGTGTTTGAGTCTGTGTCTGTGTGTGTGTCTGTCTATCTGTTTGTCATAGTTGTAGAGAGAACAGCCTGTTCAGTCTGTTTGAACCCCCTGCTGATCCGCCGTGACGACACCCAGTCAGAAACTCATCACCACGACAACAAACCATGGAAAGCACGGCCAGACGGTAACAGCAGATAACATCACCTCTACAGCCTCTTGCTCGGTGAAGGTCCCAACTAGACCAGTGAGGGTGGCTTGGGTGTGGAGGGGGGGGGTTTTTCCCCCAAAAAATGCATTAGAACTACTTTTTCTCATGAAACATAGATGATCCAGCGAACCGATGACCTCGACCCCTTTTCGTTCATCCCACCGTCCCGATCAATTTAAGGCACTCTGGGAAAAAGCCTGCCTCACAGCGGGTCAGGCGGAAACACACTCACACACACACACACACACACACACACACACTCAGACACACACAGTTTGTGTGTTGCCTATCTACTCTCTGATCACAGCGTGGGACATCCTCCAGCCCCCAAGAATAAAAAAAACAAACACACTCTGCTAGCATATCATTGATAGGAGGTATGGGGCAACTAAATGACAGTGTCCCAAATGGCATCCTAATCCCCAAGTGTCCAGCACCAAATTAGAGAATTAGATAGGGAATAGGCTGCCATTTGGAACAAGAGCAATGCTGTTGGTGTTGGACTTAGCACTAATGTCGTAGCATTAGCAAAGGTCGGTTAGGCCATGAAACCCATCTCCTGTCAGTTTCAGACCTTCCACTTACGTCATGGTATCGGCAGCAATGGTCTTACTTTTCCCAATACTACACTGGCATTACCGATTTGGCTAAAAGCAGACATTGTTCCTTTGTGTTCTGTCCACCCCTTTGACAATGAGTGCTTGTCATAGCATTAGTAAAGGCTTGTGTAGGGCAGTCGCTTAAACCCTCGTTGTCGGTTCCAAACTTTCCTCCAATGTCCTAAGTAGCAAACTACTTGGCTCGACACGGAAAGCCAATGCAGTGACTCTCCCAATCGGCTAAAAGCACGGGGGTGCCCCCCCCCCCCCGACGAGGCGGAGCTACTGAGAACACCCATGCACCTGGACTGAATACATATTTTGAAGAATGTTGATATATTCCCTCTGTGTAATTTTCAGCTTCTTTATTTATTTGCTGATCTACAGTATACAGATTCATTTAAATTACTAGTAATTACATTTTTTCAACCATAGGGCTTATGGCATGGATTTCCATTCATTCAGTCTTAGTTGTTGTTGTGTTTTTATTCAATGTTTGGCACCATCCTGAAATCAGACATGGGTAACATTTTTTTTTTTTAAATATGGTATAATCATAGAGATTGGGGAGAAAACAGGTTCTACCATGGACATTGTCATTTTGATGTTCTCAACTAGGGGGATCCTTCCACCTCATTGGCCAATACTGAAATAGACACTGCCTACGCTGTCATAGATTCTATAATTAAGCAATAAGGCATAAGAGAGTCATAACAAAGGGCCCGAGCATAACCCTTAGCCCTAGTATATAACGGCAATATATCACAAACCCCTTAGGTGCCGGTTACTATAATAAACATGTTCCATGTGTAATTAAAACTGTAAAAACAGGTTTTGTCACACATCTAGTAAACTGTTTCAAATACCACAGCTTTCAGCTAATCAGCAGCCAGGGTGGGAATGACATTGTTCATCGCTGGAAATAGATTACATCCATTTCAAGACTGGTTTTGCCTGGGCTTGACAGATCTTGACTACTACAATGTAACCGGTTGCGTAGACCCGAACGTACAAAAGCCCAGCCATCCGGCAGTCCCCCGCACAGGTCATAGCAAATGTACAAAGTATTCAAAAGAACACAAATAGTATTTACACCAGGCCAGGTTTGTATTTAAGGAATGGGTCAACAGGATGCCTAGTGACACAGATGTCTAAATCAAATAAACGAATATTTAAACATACATTTAAACCTATTCCATTTGTCACAGGGCTGTACCTTCGCACATATTACGCACGTATCTTAGTCAAACATTTAATAAGCAGATAGCTTATTACATAGGAGGGAGAGGTACAAAGGCTGGCTGGTTGTCATGGTGCACGTTGGCGTTGGCAAAGACGGCTAGACGGTTGGCCCAAGACATCCAGGAGGGATAAGCCTTTGTTGATGCCTCGTACCGGCAGCTGGTGGGCTGGTGATGGATGACAGAAACAGCCAGGGTGGGATACTAAGTGGATGATGTTTCTCAGGTGGCTAAATAGAGGAAGAAGGGAAATTTGGTTTAGGCCCACCGATACTGATAATCAATGCAGATTTGTATTTTCACCAGTGTAATGGATAGGCGTGAGTGATTTCCTTATTGATACTATGTGTTGACCAACAAGCACAGCGTTTATTGACTTCATCAATATTCTGTACGTGTATGTCTGCTGTAACACTGACATCTCAGTAAGGAGCTTGGTCAGTGGCCAATTGGCTCATGGTAACAGCCAGAATGGAATGAATGGAACTTCATCAGAGAAATAATTTGCTAAATACCATTCCACCTGTTCCGTCCCATCCATTCCACCTATTCCGTTCCATCCATTCCACCTGTTCCGTTCCATCCATTCCATCTGTTCCTTTCCATCCATTCCACCTATTCCGTTCCATCCATTCCATCTATTCCGTTCCATCCATTCCACCTAGTGATGCTATTGAGGCTTCGTTACCATTTTTCTAGCAGCAGGATATTATGCTAGCAGCGCTAATTCAGATTTTCTTTTTAAAAATAAAAGCTATATTTGAAATATATAAGGCAATATAGACACACCAACATAGTCCATCAATCTAGTCTTTCATTTTCTGTTTAATGTCAATTCCAATGTTGTTCTTGTCTGTTCTTTTTTACAGACTAGATTGTTAACTATATTGCCTTGTAAATTTCAATGATGGCTTTTATTTTGAAAAAGAAAATCTGAGTGCTGCCAGCATACTATCCTGCTGCTAAAATAACGCTAATGAAGCCTCGTTTGGCCATCAATAATTCCATCTATTCCGTTCCATCCATTCCATCTATCCTGTTCCATCCATTCCATCTATCCTGTTCCATCCATTCCATCTATCCTGTTCCATCCATTCCATCTATCCTGTTCCATCCATTCCATCTATTCCGTTCCATCCATTCCATCTATCCTGTTCCATCCATTCCATCTATCCTGTTCCATTCATTCCATCTATTCCGTTCCATTCATTCCATCTATTCCGTTCCATCCATTCCATCTATACCGTTCAGTCCATTCCACTGCACCCATTTCATTGTCCTGAACTGTAGCACCACCAGCCACGACTGATCTGAACACACATAAAACGCTAATGGACAAACTCAGGGAACTACTCTTGAATTCAAAATGCTAGACTGCTTTTCTTTGCATTCAATAAAGTCAGTCTGTGCAACAACACATCCATCACGAAATGTTGTTTGATGTTGGAATTTTGATTTAAAAAATAAATAAATATGAAGTACTGTTTAAAGCCTGTCTAGTAAAAAGACAACTTAACAACAGTAGTCCTCGGCTCACACTACATTATTCAGTACACTAGCAATCAGGCCAAGCAAACAATGCAAGACAGTGATGGTGGGTGTTGGACAGGGTTAATGTTTTCATGTTTTTTCTCCACAATTTCAAGAGCTCTTGTCTGAGATGGACATATTGACAGACACACCAAATGGATAGAACATAAAACGTAAACTACTCACACACACACACACACACACACACACACACACACACACATACAAACATGACACATGTGCACACACACACACAGACAAACACACACACACACACACACACATACAAATATGATACATGTGCACACACACACACACACACACAGACAAGTTGGAGGAGAAGCGTTGCAGAACATTTACCTGTTGAACTGGCTTGGTGCATTTGGAAGAGATTTTTAGTACTGCCACCTGATGCGGAGAATGCACACATACATGTACACACACATTAATCTGACTGCATTGATATATACCCACACTCAAAAACATCTGTTGCATTGAATTAGTTGAATGACTGTTATTTCATATTTTGAGAGAGCAATCAAACTGACTCTTTACATTTGTTTGGCAGACATTGCATTGTCAGCCATTGAATTGTTTGGGCAGGCATCCGAACATTGGTGGCACGGTCCCAAATGTTTTTCTATTCCTTTCATAGGGCAGGGTAGTTATGGGATTCCATTTGAAAAGCAGCCTGTGTAAATATAAGTGCATGTTTTGACTTCTCACATTTTTCTTTCCTCAATCCCGTACAATAATTTCTGGTAACATTGTTGACGGAATTCACAATGGTTTTCTCAAGACGCAAAAGAGTGAATGCATTTTTAAAGTTATGCAGCCTGCCAGAACATGAATACAATAATCAAAACGATATTATACCATCAACATTTGAAACACTTTTATCAAAGGAATTACCTCACTCTGTATGCAAAGACAAACATACATTTCTTAAATCTGAGGAGACCAAACAGAAAGTCTGTGTGTGTTTTAGATCAATAGGTTTTCTTCTCAATGAATAAATCATGATCCATAAGCCATACATTTGAATCCTCCTTGTGGATTAGCCCAGGGGCCCGGCAATTGGCCAGTACCGTCCAGGTTTGAGGGTTAGTATTCGAATAGGGTTGAGCTAGCAGCGTTATATGAACCAAAACTGCACTGGATGCGCTTTGGAAGACACATATCTCAACATTGACTCTCCGGAGTCTGCTGCAAGTTGTTGTGATGAAGCAGGGCCGAAATCACAAATTAGACAAATTGGATATCATGAAATTACAAGGATTCACATATTACACTCTGCATTTGTTTGAGGATTGGAGAAATGTAATGTAAACTGGAACTTGAAAGTGTTCTGGGATGTTTCCATAAGTTTCATGTGCATAGATTTTTCGGCTTGATGAAAAGCAAGCATTATTCTTTGGCATTTTTATCAAAAGAAGAAACAAAGACACTGGAACAGGTGCAGCCTCCTAGCAGTTCTGAGCCTATTATTCTCTCAGAAAACTGTTACCAAATTACTGTTTATCAAATTACCTCTGCTTCTCACCTGGCAGAGGAAAGAGACCATAGACACACATGCACTCTCAAACACACACATTTACATTGTTGTATCTTTATGTGGAATCCAAATATTGTTCCTATTCAAAATTATTCTCTCTAAACCTAAAGCAGACCCTAATGAAAACCTAAATCCTAACCTGAACTTAATAACCTTGGCACATTAAAATATACCCTTAACCTAACCCTAACTCCCAACCACTAAACCTAATCCTGACCCCAATTGTGAGTTTTACCTTAAACCTAACATTGAGCCAAAAATAGCCTTTTTCCCAAGGGAACCGCCAAAACCCAGAAAGGTTACATTTTCCTTGATTTAATATCCTGGTGCCACAACAGACTCTGTCTCCCACACGCACACATGCACGCACGCACACGCACAAGAACTGTGGTACACAACAGAATATAGTAACACTGGTAACCACCATCTACACCTCCCCTCCTCCCATTGCTTCCACTCCTTCTCACCTCTCTCCTTCTTCCTGTTATTCATCCTTTCTCACCTCTCTCCTTCTTCCCTTTATTCATCCTCCATCTCTGTTAGCTTGTAATTCCGTGGGTGGAACACAAGCCATTTTACCATTTAAACAGCCCGGGTTGAAATACTATTTGATTACTTTATCTTTGCGTGATTGATCTTTTCTCTCGCAATGGAACCAATATAAAAAAGTCTAAACAGAGCAAACTCCACTCACATGCCACCAGGCAGGCCACTGAAAACACTAAAACTTATTTGAATTATTGTAAATACTACTTAAACCCCCATCTGAGTCACGGATCCCCAATTCTCTTGCTGCTCGCATTCATTAATTCAACTAAATGTCAATGGCTGCCGGCGATTAAAGACGACGACCATTTAACAGGTCATGATTTTGATAAGGGCAATTAGCCCGCGAGCTCCTAGGGAAAAATCGATCTGGCAAGCGAAGAAGCCAAGGCAAAGTAGGTTGTGATAGGCAATACAGCAGTACACTTTTGGATGGTTTGACTATCACAACCATAACAAGCCTATTGGGATATTTCTCCTAAAAAGAAAGATGGGTAGACACTATTGGTATGATTTGATTTCTCTGTCTGCACTTTATTTATGATACAAACCAAGGCAAATCAATGTGGCACAAAAGCGAAGCCATAGCAGAATAGCAAATTTAAAGCAGACCCACAAGCCCCTGGTCTGACAGGAAAATAAGTGTTAAGGTTGGTTTTTACTTAATGGCGTGTTACTAAGGATGTATCTATAGAATGCCATAAGTGTCCTAATTATCTACAAACATGTTGTTTGACAAAAGATGAACCACCTTTCTGGATAGAGAATTCAAGTACAGTAACTTGGTCAAAAAATACTTTGGCTTTTAGGATGCAGGTAACAGGGTCAACCATATACGGCCCCTGCTGACCAGGTAACGGGGTCAAGGGTGAAATGACATCATTCTGATCCTCCAAAGTCAGGGTGTAATTGTGCTAGAGCTGACTTTTTCTTTTTAGACCTAAGTTTCACAGACTTTAAATTTCTCCCCACAAATAATATATCAAATAACAACAGCATGCAGAATCTGTTTGTAGCCCATGTAAATCTAAATAGAAAGTTGCTGGTCTCTGATCCCATAGTTCTACCTTCTGCTACCACTGTGCTCTTGATCAAGACACGAAGTACAATAACTGCTATGTTAGGCTACTGTATAAATCACATATTATCCCCTCTATCTAGAAAGCGGAAGGTATGTCATGAATCACACAGGGTATTATCTGTTATTATGTTGGCTAAAATGTGTTTAGAATGGAGTTCACAAATACGTGTGTTTTATTAGATTATTCCTAAATTCAACCAATGCGCATAGGGTAGGGAAGCTGAATAGCTAAAGGCAGGGACGTCGCTAGGCCTAGGAGGGCTTTAGCCCCCCTAAAATATTAATTAGCCCCCCTAAATAAATCAATATATCAGTCAATATATTTTCTCCGTGATTTCTTTTTTTCGTCAACCGTTCCATTGCATCTAAACTTCTTACAAAGTGTATAGAAATTGTATAGAATCGTGTTCATTTGGCAGCATGTTCGGATGGGTTTAATGCTTTGAACGTAACTCGCTCATCTGAAGCGAGCAGTCTTCTGGAAATAGTAGCTAACGTCTCCCTACCATCAGCCACCCCCATTTTCGGACGTTTCTAGTGGTCAGAGAAGTAAAACCTCTCATGTTCAAAATGTTAATACACTGGAAAGCAACGGTACGTTTTTCTAATCAAAATACTCTTTCAGCTAGCCCACCACCATTTTTTATAGAAATGTATGGAGGTTAAAAAAAAAATTTTGAGCTCTTAAAAATGCCGTGTATGGAAATTGTTGAGACAAGTTGCAATTCGTGAAATTCGACTTGCGCAACAGACCAGGCGTCATGTAATATCAAAATGATCAGTCTTTTTTTTCTTTACCAGAAGGCAAGAAAGCTAGCTACGACTTTCTAGTAGACAATTCAGAGAACACTAAGATATGTCATTTGTAATACAAATAAAAAGCAATTATAATGTAATTCTACAAAATAGTAAGGTTGCCAATAATTGTGGACGGTGGCCGATAACAGGGGGTCGTATTTTTTTGCTACAACACTAACCAACTACTGAAAATATGAATTTCCCATTTATGACATGCTAGCTAACATGTATGTCACTAATAATCATCATAAACATTGATGACTTGATCAAATGATTACTCGGTACAAGAAGATGTTTTTTTTTTTAAATGTTGGATATGCCGATAATAGGGGGTTAGAGATTATTTATGTTACATTTTTCGGTTCAACGGAACACAGTTGCTAAACTGTGCTTGTTTCACAGATTCATTTTTGTTTGGGTTTGAAGTTAACGTATTGCAACGTATTCTGTTCAGAGGAAGGGAGATCCGAAATGATCTGAATTAATCATTGAAATTATTCAGAATTAAACTAAAATCTCGTTTAGAAACAGAATATGTACTGTATGTATATGTTAATTTACTATAAACTATAGTTTACAAAAGTAATTTGGCTACATACAGACGTTTTTGTGCCTTTTGTTGGTGTTGGATGGATGAGGACAGAGTGGACTTTAATTTCTTTATTTGGATAGAATTGAAGTCTTTAGATCAGTGTGTAACACGTGTGTAACTATGTGACAGGTATACTTTTAGCCAACCTTGACCAAAAATAACCTTATTTTGATAGATTTTACACCATTTGTTACTCTAAAAATACATGATGAAAAGATGTTTTGGGGAGTATGCCCAGACCCCCCAAAACGAGGCTTAGCCCAACCATCCATTTATTTCTAGTGACGTCCCTGGCTAAAGGCATACTGTGGCAAGGTGGCTAGAGATGTTTATCCACAAACATTAATCAGGAGAGATCTGCACTGTATTTATGCACAGCATTGAAGATGTTCATTCCGCTATTATATGTTTTAGTGGAAACTCGACTGCTTAGCTTAGGCTAGCAAAAATATAAAATAAGCAGAACTATTCATTACATGCAAGTTCAACAGGTGGGTTGGCGCACACACAGCACCTGGAGACCAGGTGAAGATAAAGAGTCAGAAGAGAGCCACCTCTGGTCTTCTCATTCCAATTTACGACAACTGCGCATACTTTGTTCTATGGTATGGATAATAACGTTACTGACGCACCGTTCGGCCGGATTCACAAAATAAACGCGTTGGCTACTCTCCATTGTTGAACGAATGGAAAATGAAGTACATCTGAAGCGATCCAGTCAAATTCCAATAAATACCCTTACAAGCACTGACTATAGATGGTTCTGAGGCTCAAAAAAGAAAAGAAAAATGCCTTAACGGCAAGAGAAAATGTACAGCGTTTAGCATTTTCAATTAATCGAGCGTGTTAACTTCGACAGCCCTACATGTTCTTCTAATTAACTAACTACTGAGGTAAACATTTGCCCCGCCACCCAGAACCTGTCTAGAGAGAGCAATGCCGTGTGAGTTTTGTAATTGACATTAGTCTCAAAAGATTTTTTGAACAAACTTCATGGCATCTGTCTGACAACGAAAATGTACAGCATGTGTGTAAGATAGTAGAACCGCAGGGTTGGTCTTTAAACCCCCCGGAGAGCAACACAACAATCCTTGTGTAACAGTCTGGATGTTCAGAATGCATTATATTATTTTCCATCTTGTATCTATCAGTTTTATGTCATTGGAATCCCCCAACACTGCCCAGCTATGCCACACACATAACCCTTATTTGTTTTTATGTAATTTGCATTATAGTGTAGTATTTTCTTGTATCTCATCATGTTCTTTCCTCATAACGCCTACACTATATGGTGTCAAGTATTGTATTGTTGATTTTATAAATGGATATATGCATCAACTGACTTTGGGGATTTGTACTAAGAGTTTTGAATGACCACAACATACTACTTATAAAAGAAACCAAAGGGACTAAAAAAACCCAGCTAGTCCTGTTCCTGACCCAGCTAGTCCTGTTCCTGATCGAGCTAGTCCTGTTCCTGACCCAGCTGGTCTTGTTCCTGATCCAACTAGTCCTGTTCCTGATCGAGCTAATCCTGTTCCTGATCGAGCTAGTCCTGTTCCTGACTGAGCTAGTCTTGTTCCTGATCCAACTAGTCCTGTTCCTGATCCAACTTGTCCTGTTCATGACCCAATTAGTCCTGTTCCTGACCCAACTAGTCCTGTTCCTGATCCAATTAGTCCTGTTCCTGACCCAACTCGTCCTGTTCCTGACCGAACTAGTCCCGTTCCTGATCCAATTAGTCCTGTTCCTGACCCAACAAGTCCTGTTCCTGACCCAACTAGTCCTGTTTCTACTAGTCCTGTTCCTGACCTAACTAGTCCTGTTTTAAACAATCACGGGTGAATGGAGATGTTTTTTTACTCAGATGTGATGTGTTTTACGTTACTTTACCTCACTGATCCAAAACAAATGTGCAGAGTTCTCCTAAAAGATGAATGGGAGCTGGTATTAGCCGGATTGGTAGTCTTAAGAGAATAGTTAAAACTTCAGGAGACAACAAGTTCAGATATATTCCTAAGTGTTCAGGATAAAAGTGTATTGATCCCATTCCTTTTCATTTTAAATACTATTATTTATGGTGTCTGTATTGTAGCATGCAAAACCACTAAACCATTTTCTCTAACCCTGTCTGGCATTCATCCATTGAATACAGAAAAATGGATTTCACTTATTCTTAGTGGCCTTGGCTACTGTTCTGGCAGCAATTTTATCCTGGGTCTTTAAGTAAAGGTTTTTCAATGTCAAGTTGGGTTAATGACACAATCACCTTTGAGAGCTATAAAACACAAAACAATGACATATATAGTTAGGTCTGGAAATATTTGGATACTGACACAATTTTCATAATTTTGTCTCTGTATACCACCACAATGGACTTGAAATGAAACAACCAAGATATCATTGAAGTGCAGGCCTTCAGCTTTAATTCAAAGAGTTGAACAGAAAATCGTATGAAACGTTAAGGAATTGCATCCATTTTCATACACAGTCCCCTTATTTCAGGGGCTCAAATGTAATTGGACAAATTAACACAATAATAAATAAAATGTTCATTTTTAATACTTTGTCGAGAATCCTTTGCAGGCAATGACTGCTTGAAGTCTGGAACGCATAGACATCACCAAACGCTGGGTTTCCTGCTTTGTGATGCTTTGCCAGGCCTTTACTGCAGCTGTCTTCAGTTGTTTGTTTGTGGGTCTTCCAACCTTAAGTTTTGTCTTCAGCAAGTGAAATGCATGCTCGATCAGGTTGAGATCAGTTGATTGACTTGGCCATTGTAGAATATTCCACTTCTTTGCCTTAAAAAACCCCTAGGTTGCTTTCGCAGTGTTTTGGGTCATTGTTCATCTGTAAAGTGAAGCTCCGTCCAATCAGCTTCACTGAATGTGGCTGAATCTGAGCAGACAATATATCCCTATACACTTCAGAATTCCTCCAGCTGCTTCTGTCTTCTACATCATCAGTAAACACAAGTGACCCAGTGCCATTGGAGGCCATGCATGCCCATGCCATCACACTGCTTCCACCGTGTTTTACAGACGATGTGGTATGCTTCGGATCATGAGCCGTTCCAAGCCTTTTCCATACTTTTTTCATTCTGGTTCAGGTTGATCTTAGTTTCATCTGTCAAAAGAATGTTGTTCCAGAACTGGGCTGGCTTCTTTAGATGTTTTTTGGCAAAAAAGTCTTATCTGGCCTTTCTATTCTTGAGGCTTATGAGTGGTTTGCACCTTGTGGTGAACCCTCTGTATTTGCTGTCGTGAAGTCTTCTCTTCATGGTAGACTTGGATAATGATATGCCTGACTCTTGGAGAGTGTTTTTCACTTGGCTGGATGTTGTGAAGGGGTTTTTCTTTACCATGGAAAGGATCCTACGATCATCCACCACTGTTGTCTTCTGTGGACGTCCAGGCCTTTTTGTGTTGCAGAGCTCACTAGTGCGTTCTTTTTTTCTCAGTATGTACCAAACTGTTGATTTGGCCATTCCTATTGTGCCTGCTATCTCTGATGGATATTTTTGCAGCCTAAGAAGGCCTGTTTCACTTGCATTGAGAGCTCCTTTGACTGCATGTTATGGGTTCACAGCAACAGCTTCAAAATGTGAATGCCACACCTGGAATCAATTCCAGACCTTTTACCTGCTCAATTGAAGGAATAGCCCACACCTGTCCATGAAAAAGCTTTTGAGTCAATTGTCCAATTACTTTTGGTCCCTTGAAAAAGAGGGGGCTACTTATTAAAGAGCTGTAATTCCTAAACCCTTCCTCCAATCTGGATGGGAATACCCTCAAATTAAAGCTGAGAGACTGCACTTTAAGCCCATTCATTATTTAACTGCAACCTGAATATATTTTGTTAAACAGCGAAAATAACAAAACCTGTGTCAATGTCCAATTATTTCCAGATCTAACTGTACATCACAAAAACACTTTTTGAAAAAGGCTATACTTTAAGGGTTTGACAACAATAAAAACACAATACTAAATAATTGTGGCATATGCCAACACTTTACAACACAATAATGTAAACACTTAACAAAATTAGGTTGCAGAGGCAGGGGAACTCTTCTAGAATGTTCTGTTAAACGTTTTTTTAATGAAGCGCTTGTTGCCATTAGTATGGAGCAGCTAAACAAACAAAAGACAAACTGACTTAATTCAAATGTTGAACATTTTATTAACACACACACACATATATATATATATATATATACATATATATATATATATATATATATATACTTCGTATTGGTGAAGTAACATATTTATGTCATATTGTGGAGATTGCATTAATAGGCTTACCCATGAAGTCTGTTCTTATAAACGTCCAGGAAATTCCATGCATCTTTTATGGTCCAATTTATTATCATTTCTAAAGAACAAAACTAAAATCCGATAACATTTTTGGGAGTTAAGTTGTTTTTGTTGTTGTTGTTTCTTAAGTAGAAATGTAGATATTATAGCAGTGTTGTTATAAATATCGCCATTATTATAGCCCAATATTGTGTCAAGGCAACAGCTAGTCAATGCTGACTAATGAAATAGGCAAGATCAGCAGAGATTTGAACTTAGGTCATCAGCCTTTAAGGCATTTGTGCTAACCATTACACCAGCATACATATCTAAGTACAAGTAAATGATGTTGTTTCGCATGGGGTCATGGCTGCTATGTTATTTTATTATACTTAGAAAACAAAAGGTGTATAATGTGGAGGTGACTCTTATGCCAACAGCATGGCTCCGTAGTAAAAGTGTCCAGGTGCTACACCTGTCTGCCTGCAGTGTAGGCCTGTCACCCATTGAAAACAGCTGGCTTATTACAAAACGAAAAATACCACAAAGGAGACCCCGAACTGTTGAGCAGCTGAAATCCTATATCAAGCAAGAATGGGAAAACATTTCACTTTCAAAACAACAGCAATTGGTCTTCTCGGTTCCCAAATGCTTACAGAGTGTTGTTAAAAGAAGAGGTGATGCAACACAGTGGTAAACATGCCACTTCCCCCATTTTTTTGAAACGTGTTGCTGGCATCAAATTCAAAATGGGCATGTATTTTTCCAAAAACAATAACATATTTCAGTTTCAACACTAGATATGTTGTCTTTGTATTATTTTTAATTAAATGTAGGGATAAATGATCTGTACATCATTGCATTCTGTTTTTATTTGCATTTTATACAATGGCCCAACGTTTTTGGATGGCTGTGGTAAATGACACTGTATACCACGGTTATGACTTCACATCAGTTTTTGTTGTTCTACTTGTATTGGTAACCGGTTCATAACAGCAAGGCAGGCCTCTTGGTGGTTTGTGATATATTGTCAATATACCAAGGCAAAGGGCTGTGTCCCGGCCCTCCGCAGGGCGTCGTGCCTAAGAACACCTCTTGACAGTGTTATTGTCCATATACCACAACCCATTGTGGCTCACTGCTTACATATTTGCATAGATATTTCTGACTTTATTCAGTCTGATCACAGTGGTAAACATGCCACTTTCCCAATTGTTTTGAAACGTGTTGCTGGCATCAAATTCAAAATGGGCGTGTATTTTCCCAAAAACAACAAACAATTTCTCAGTTTCAACATTCGATATGTTGTCTTTGTATTATTTTCAATTAAATGTAGAGACTCTATCTGAAAGGTTATTCAACTGCTAATGGTTTTACCTGGAACCCTCAGAGCCAAATAAGAACATTTGTATAACCTTTTCTTAGAGTGTACAGTTCACCTAGTAGACTTACATTATCTATAATAATTAGGCTTAAAATTGTGGTATTCTTACAAAAAAAAGTGTTTGTTGCAATCATGTAACCTCACAATTATTTTAGGCAATTTTCCAAAGGCAATAACAACACACAATCTGATAATTATAATGTTTGCTATCTACCATCCATTTACCTCCTTCTATCGCACATATCTCTGTTATTACCATTGCCTTTGCATGTGATTGTGCGGTTAATGAAACAATAACTATTATTGTTCTGCTTTTGTTTTAACAATAACAAATATTAGTTCCAAAGCTCACTTACATCTATCATTCATCTACTTTCCACCCCGCCATTATCCACCCGTTCTACATGTTTATGTCATTATGATGTACTCTCTGTGTGCAGCCCCCTAACTGTATGAAACAATAACCATTTGATTGTTCTGGTTTGGTTTCAACCAAAATAATAATACTGCTTTCAAAGCTCATTTCCATCCAACCCCCAAACGCTCTCGTCTTTTTTTCGTTGCGACTGCCTCCGCGCATGACTTCCCCCACACACACACACACACACACACACACACACACACACACACACACACACACACACACACACAAACACGGACAGAACCCCCCCCACCACACACACTTCCCCTCACCATTTTAAATACGTATTTCCCTACCACTATGATTGCTTTTCTCTCTGATTGACTGATTCACATATGAGTGATTCACATAACCTAGCCCAGGGTGATGAAATACTAACCGGCTGACAAACGGCACTCTTTACACTGCAGCCTTATTAGATTTGGACCCCTATTAAATGTCTGATGTGGCTTGTGTTGGTTTAGTTTCGCCCTGTGCTTGTTTCCGTCTGTCTCTGGTCATACGCCGATATTTTACAAGGTTTCAAAGAAAGATGGAACGGCCTTGATTGACATTTTGCTCGATTCCGCAGTTTCATCACTCATATCCTCAATTAAATTGGCCCGCTCTTAAATGTCTGAATGGCTGTGGATAGCCCTTTAAAAACCGGTTAAAACAGCCGGAATGCTGTGTTTACAATGGCAATCACGGGATTCAGGTTGGTTTAACCAGACTTGCTTATCTTAGCCTAATGCTCTAACCTGTTCAGACAGACTTAGTCTCCTTACTTAATGTCCTCCTCTGTTTGGCTAAGATTGACATTTCTGTAAGTCCCACATCAACCCACAGGCCTATCTGTCTTTTTTATATTAAGATTTAAAGCGAGCGAGAAAAGACTTGAAAGACACAATCTGTTGTTGTGTTTGGGGTATATCTTAAATTCACCAGCAGGAAACATCCAAGCTATTTTAATGGTAAAAAGATTAATGGTCCCGATCGACATTTTGTTGTTCCAAAGTTTACACATTTCTGGATAAAGGTTTTAATCCAATTAAACTTTACAGTAAAAGTCAGCCTCTCTGGGAGCATACAGAGAGGCTGACTAGCTCAAATCTGATCTGTCCCACAGTATGGTGCATTGTGGTAAATATTCTTTGATAATTCCAGAAAAAAAGCACAATGTGTTTACTCCAAGGACTTTCTCTCATTGGCATTTTATACACACTATTTGAGGACTGACAAATAAAAACAATCATTTTGCCGATGATATCTATACCAAAGGATATTTTACTTGCAGTTATTGTGATATGTGATCATACTATAGTTGAATGCACAGGCTGTCAGTTTGTTCTGGATAAGGACATATGCTCAATGACAGAAATATAAATACTTGCCTTAGGGTGGATTAGTAAGAGCCGAGTGAAATGAAGGGACATGTGTGTCATTATGCATTCTATCTATGGCCTATCTAGTAATAAACTATCAATACATATGCTATGTAATAATCAATTATCAATGCAAATGCTATGTTATAATCAACTATCAATACAAATGCTATGTAATAACCAACTATCAATGCATATGCTATGTTATAATAAACTATCAATTCATATGCTATGTAATAATCAACTATCAACGCATATGTTATGTAATTATCAACTATCAATACATATGCAATGTAATAATCAACTATCAATGCATATGCTATGTTATAATAAACTATCAATACATATGCTATGTTATAATCAATTATTCTATGTAATAATCAACGATCAATACATATGCTATGTTATAATAAACTATCAATATATGAGCTACTTAGAAACACCAAAGAAAAGGTTTTATGTATATATTTATTGTTATTTTGAATGCAGGTCTTAACGCATAATACAAAATGTTTGATATAGTACACAGCTGAATGACAGAGTACACAAACAATGGGGACATGTTTGAGTGTCATAAGCAACATTTCCACTGGCTAAAAAAGTGCACCTTTAATAATCATCTATGCATAACCACACACACACGCACACACACACAGATATCACAAAAAACAAATGTACAGCGTGTACAACACAGCCGTTCAGAAAGAGCTGCCTACCCTTGGCATGTACATTAAATAATGACCTCATGCTATTTACATACTGACGAAGATGCGGAGTGCGTGTGTACATTTGAGTGTGAGTGTGTGTCTGTCCGTCCCTGTGTGCTTGTGTCTTTGTCACGTACAACTGAGCCACACAGAGACCTGATGAGGTGTGCTTGTACCAGCCCATTAGCCCCCCCCACCCCATCCTGCTGAACTGCGATGTAATTTCCCCAGTACGTTGCCGGGGACGATGGCACCACCTAAGCAGGTGCTCGTGTGCATTACAGGAACCGTGTAAATCTGACTGAGTGCACCTGACCATCAATGGGGGAGGGGGGGGGGGGCACTTAGGAGAGGTGTCAACCCCTCCAGTGCTCCTGGAGAGATAACGGAGGTAGAGGGGTGGAGAGACTCAGGCAGTGTGACTGAGATAGAAAGGGGGATAAAGAGAGGCAGCGGCAAAGATATGAAGCAGGACAGAGCCAGAGTAGCGGAGAGTGGGGGGGACGTGTGGAGACAGTGAGAAAGAGGGAGAAGAGAAACATTGCCAGAGCAAAAGAGAGAAAGAGAAAAGGGGGGGGGTGGAAGAATAAGATGAGAGAGATGGATACAGTGAAAAAAATAGATTGGTACAGATGGAAAACAAGACCTCTGGTTTGTCTAAGAGGATGATTGGTATACAACCCTCACATATCCATCATCAGAGCAGACCAGAAAGGCCAACCACACACACGTCCATCATTCAGGAGAACCAGAGGTCAACATCACCGACGATGCTAACGCTAATGTTCCATGAGGACATCCTCACTGTCACCACTGCCCTCCTTTCTCTCCCTTTCTTTCTGTCTCTCTCTTTCTCTCTTTTTCCTCACACACACACACACACACACACACACACAAACACATACTGACAGCCATGTGCTAAATACTGCTAAATAATTAGCATGAATTGTGGGGGACTCGTCATTCTACCAAACGAAACATGAATGTTCAAGTGGGAACAACAAATTGTGTGGGTTAATAAATGCTGGTACTTGTTACCATTTGGATGATGGGATTGGGAAAGGGGTAAGAGGCGGAGTTTTAGTCAGAGGGTGGAAAAAATGAAGAGACTTGTGAAGAGGTGTACTACTCTGAGAGATGCCATGACATTCTGCGTGACTTGACAACCAATAATACATCACTGCAGATAACTTAGGCATAAATGATCACCATCTAGTGACTCAGTCAAAATGTTCAGAACATTGCATATAGAAATGTATAAAAGCAGACACATTCCCCTAAAGATGTCAATCATGATCTCACATTTCCCCTAAAGATGTCAAAGATTATCTGGTTAATCTTCCAGACAATGCATTTGTGCTTTGTATGTTTGAATGTTTAATGTTAACGATTTATTGATCTATTTAATCTGCCATTATCTGAAGTTCGTTCTGGAAAATTAAAGTATCCGAATTCTATTTAAAATCCGCTATAAAGACCCAATTGCATACCTGTTGTGCTTCTCAAGATAGTGATGCGTGGCAAATGTCGTTAGAAAAGAGAGCACTCAACCAGTTGCTTGGTCAGTAAAAACAGTAGATGGAAGAATGTTGCTGCCATCCTTCGAATAAAAGAGGTACTGCATTAGTAAGTCTACCAAGCAGACCACTGAACCAGACAGCCAGAGCGGCTGGTGCAGTAGCAGAACTACGTATCCCATTAAGCACTGCGCAATACTTGTGTTACGTCAGAGATTCCGCGCCAAAATTGACGACACCGACATCAACATACAGGGTGAGGGGAATGTATGTGCTTATCTTTTATTTTTACTTGCAACGGCGCTTCCATTTACCTAGTTTGAGTACAGTGGAAGAGATATGCAACTCTTGAATGCAAAGACTAAATAAAACTCTCGCTAACCAGTTGTAGGTAGCCAGTGAGCGAGCTAACACGTTGCTAATAAAGCTCACGACTGGGTGGTTGTTTAGTATGGCACGCAACCTTAGGTCGTGTCTTGCTTCCACCAAGTCATAAAATATTACTACAGTTTGGCGCGTCAGTTTGGAACCGAACCCTCACCAAACTTCACCAGCAGGTAACATCCGTAATCCCCAACCTAAAATACAGATAAAACAAATATTTGTGGCATTGGATTTTAATAGAAACCAGAAGCCAATGCATACCTGTTTATATTTATGGGAACTATCCCCTTAGCTTTTTGGGCTGGCCGCAACTCTGTTCTCCCGGGCTGCTGCAGTTACCACCGACGCAAGCTTCTGGTCAGTAACAGTACGTTGCCAGATTGAAACCCCACCCAGAAAGGTGAAAAATATTTCGTTCTGTCTCTGAACAAGGTTTGTGGCAGCGTCAACCCTCTAATTTGTCATGGTTTGGATTCAATATGACACACAAGTCTTTTTTGGACCGTAAGTCCAGATCGTGGTTGGGCCTTGTGTGCATTCCTGTTCAAAGTAGAATTAGCACATACCAATGTTATATCATTCAATCAATCGAATTTATTTATAAAGACCTTTTTACATCAGCAGTTGTCACAAAGTTCTTTTACAAAACACCCATCCCAATATTTTGTCATTACTTGCTTATAATATAATTGGCTTGCTGTTCCACTTAACAGCGTAGGTACATGAATATCACACAGTGATGACAAATGCATCTCGAGGGTTAAAAGGAGGTCAATAATGACAAAAGGTCAGATTGGAGTCCTGAGTATTAGATGTCTTATTGATGAAGACAAGAGCCGACAACAGACGCCAAAGCAAGCAGACAATAGACGTCCAGGAGGAAAATCAAGTCTGGTTCATTTTCTCAAAACAAATGTCCTTGTAAATCTCAGTTTATGACTGTTTTGGCATCAAGATGCCTTGCAGTAATTGGTTTTTAAAGGAATCAAATGTAACATCACAACAGCTTGGGTATGGAATTTCAAAAGACAGAAAAAGCATATTCCATATGATGAACTTAACCATTACCTAAGTGTAGTTGACAAAACACAGAATAGGCCCTTCTTCCTTAACTTTGAAACTACTCCCTTGCTAAGACTTTTGCACATACATTAATTTCAGAGACACCAGGGGGACTTTGCATTCTATAATTCATAGGAAGTCACTCTCCATTTGGGCTTACAACACAACAATTTAAATAAGTAGCTCAAAGTTGAAACATTGGTATATGAACGATCAATTAGTAATGAAGGCACATTAATATGTTCAGCACAACACCTATTGATATATGGTGCTGCACGCTGCGTAGCTATTAAATCATCTGAAATGTAAACAAAAGGTTGAAAGAACAAATCGCTGAGCAGGCAAGGGGAAGGTCTGTCATTCTGTCCCTCAGCAAGACTTTAACTGCTCTCCAGGCCCTCTATGGTGCAGACTACCCCACTGCCGCTCCATAGCGGTTCGGCCAAAAGCAGAAGCCAGATCTCATTTCAACCTTGAGGGCGAACTGACACATATGCCCCGTTTCTATGACAATTGAAAATCACCATCACGCGGCATTTCTCCATGTCCATCCTTTGTTACATTCAATCGCAAAGGGATCGCCAAACCCTTTAGATGACCTATGACATCATTGTCGCAAAACCCAACAAAGATGAGCTGAAAACCTGGAAGAGTCATGACTCTCCAAGCCTCTTGAGTATACGGGGGCTTATTGCTGTCTTTTGCGAGAGACACTTTGCCTGACTGCTGTTAGGCTGATGAGGACATTGTTCGACAAACTTCGACAGAACGACAAACGATTTGCTCTCCAGTTAGTTGAGCAGAGGCTGTATATGCTTTGGTACTGTGATACGCCGTCTGTCATTACGTTTTATAATCAACTGCATTCATTTCTGCGTTCATTAATCAACTGCATTCATCCTTGCACCATCTTGTCTAATGCATCCTCCAGCTTGATCTGTTTTCCTCTGCGATGAGCAAGGGGATCATGGTGCTGAAGGGTTTGGAGGGTATTAAGCGTCAGTTGAAAGCGTATTTTTCTTAAACGGCGTGTGACCACTTTACACTTGTTAACGGTTCCTTGTTGTTTACAGTTTACTTGTTTGTTTATGTGACTACTTTACAGTTGTTCACTTGTTGTTTACAGTGTACCTCTTTGTTTGACTGCTTTACAGTTGTTAACAGTTACTTGTTTACAGTTTACATGTTACTTTGAGTACTTTACAGTTGCTAACAGTTACTTGTTGTTTACAGTTTCACTGTTTGTTTACAGTTTATAACAAAAAGGCTGAGATAAGGCAGAGAGAAAATTGCCCATGGATCTCAGTGAGTTTGAGGCAGACAATTCGGTGAGCTGTCGACTGGCCTCTGCAATACCTGATGTCTGCAAGACCCAGGACTGTTGTTTGGGTATCGATGAAGCCGGCAGGGGGCCTGTACTGGGTGAGTGTTTCTGTACTGGGGTGAGTGTTTCTCGACAGCACAGCGATGAAGCATTTGGTCACCACAACACGGTGACAGCCACGTTTTGTTTATGCTCGTTGCTCCTGCACTGAGGATTGGAAAAATGCAGAATACTCCTTTTAGAGATGGATTTTCATCCATATCTGATGAACCATTTAGAAATTACTTTTAGGAGACCAAAAGTATTTGAGCAAATTTACTTACAGTAATGTGATAAAGTACACCCCCTGGAAAGGTTTATTTTTTTAATGTATTTGGACACGTGGATATGTGAACTCAATTCCAACCACATTCATTGACAAGGGTAACAAAATTTCATGGTTCACACCAAAACATTTTAACTTTAAAACAATTGTGCAACGAGAATAACAAGAAATGCAATTTATTAATGCGGAAAAGGATAGTGTACTCTACCTTTAACGTCAAATAAAACTGCTAAAATTAAAATCAGGTGCACCAAAAAACATGCAAATGGTTAGAAAATCATTAGAGCGTAACTTGGGAGGGTCCAGTCTACCACAAACATTTGAGAATTGGACTGGTTTGGTGTTGGCCCCAAGACCTAAGCTCTCAGAGGAACGATTATAATCCATTTCCAGGCATGTCAAACTACATTATTCCACTGTCTGATAAATCATCTACAAATGGAGAAAATTCCAGATCACTGGCATCTACACTACTGTTCTAAACTACTGGAACAATGTGCTCTGGACAGATGGGTCAAAGGGAGAGTTGTTAGACCCCAGTGCCAGACGCATTGTTTGGTGAAAACATAACACTGCCTTTGAACAGACGAACCTCTTAGCAACCATAAAGGCTAGAGCGCTTCATAGTTTGGGGATTCTTCGCTGCCTCATGGCCTGACCAACCTGCCATCATTAAGTCAACCATGAATTTGATATGGTACCAGAGAATTCATTAGGGGAATGTGAGGCCATCTGTCAAGAAGCTGAACTGAAAATCCATCTTGAGACAGGACAATCATCTAAAATACACAAGCAAAGCTACAACAGCATGGCTCAAAAAAAGATATGGAGAGTTATGGAATGGCTCATTCGAATCCCAGACCTTAATCTTTCATATTTATCTGTCAAAAGTTAAGACTACATATCCATGTCCAAATATGTACAAAAAAGGGGGGTGTTTTTCACAAATTTATTCCTACAGTAGCACGCTCGCAATGACTGTTCATGCTTTTGTAACTTTCCCATTTTCTTCATCATTTACGGTCTAAAGTGCTGGAGTAAATCTAAACAAAGGGCAGAACAACCCAAAAACTGTCCAAATACATTTGGAACTCACTTGGATGTGGCTTCTACCTCCTATTCAAACATCATGGATCACTATGTCACTGTTGTCTAGTCATCAGTTATGCATTTACATTGTGTTTGTTTAGCCGATACTGGCCTTTGTTTTCATTGCCCCCTTTTCAAAAGTAACGGATCACTTAGTAACTGGCAAGGGGTGGCGGATTAGACCGTTGAGCCATTAACGGAAAAGGGCCTGGAAGAATCCCCAAGCAGGCGAGGTGATCTGTCGATGTGGCGTCGAACACGGCTAAGGCCAGTGGCTCCGGGGTGGCTGTCGATAATGGCTGATCCCTGGCCGTGACCCTACTCTCCCAGGGTGTCCCAGAGGGAGCTGGGATTTGCAAGAAACACACATTTCCATTTCACCACCAACACGGTACAAGCGCCCTGCGTTTGACACGGTTTCTTCTGTCATCCTTTGAAGTTGTTGGCTAATATCGTGCATTTCCTCTTCTACCAGGACCTATGGTCTACGGAATATGTTTCTGTCCCGTCTCCAAAAAGGAAGATCTGAAAAACTTGAAATTGGCGGGTAAGTCTATGTACGCTGAATAAAAGGTTCTAAAGATATACATTGACATTAAATAGGAATCCAAAACAAAAAAAATAGATTTGTAATGATTATTTGTCCGTGTTCAGTGTTCTGTGCTGTTTATGCTTATGAGTCTGTATTGTTCTTGTCTGGTGACGAGGCCTGACCGCTTTTAGGCGATAGATCAATAGGCTGTTGGCCAACAAAGATTCCTATGGTCCAGGAGTCTAAATTGAATCTCTTTGGAGACACTAATTTGTTCCAGAGTCTTTGACTCATTATTGAGGCTGTGGGTCTGTCATGATCTGTCACTCTGGGCCCGTGGTTCTCAAAGTGGGGCAGTCGCAAATTAGTTTTAACCCATCACTTAATAGTGAAATACGGTGCAGAAAAAAAATTACACCCATTTATAATACTTTCAATTGGTCGAAAGAGGATCCACAAGGTTTATTAATTGGATCTGTTTACTGTACGTAGAAAGTTCACGTGTCTCCTTTTCCAGACTCAAAGACATTGACCGAAGAGCAGAGAGAGGACCTCTTCCTCAAGCTGGATGAGGCCAAGAGCTTTGTGGGTTGGGCTCTTCAGATCCTCTCGCCCAACACCATCTCCACCAGCATGCTGCAGAGGTATCCACGCACACACACACGCACACACTGTATCTCACACACACACTGTATCACACACACAGTATCACACACACACACTGTCACAGGGAAAGCACACAAGATCCACTTAGTGATCAGGAGGACAAACTGACCTTCCTAACCGTTCCACTCTTGCCCAGGTCTAAATACAACCTCAACGCTCTCTCTCACGATGCAGCAATTGGCCTGGTGCAGTTTGTTCTGGACAGCGGTGTGCAGCTCAAAGAGGTACAGTAGAAAGTGTCTAAGTTCTTCTAAAACATGAACACACCAGTGTCATCCTTCTAAACTACCTACCGAAAGGTCCGTAACGTCCTCTACCCATCCAGTTGTTTGTGGACACGGTGGGCCCGGCAGAGAAGTACCAAGAGAAGCTGTCCCAGCGTTTCCCCGGGGTGGAGGTGACTGTTTGCCCCAAGGCTGATTCCCTCTTCCCCATTGTCAGCGCTGCCAGTATCTGTGCCAAGGTCAGAGGTCACACTGCTGCCAAACTCCTGTCTCTCTCTTCCTCCTATCAGTTTCTCTCTGTTTTCTGACAGAAGAGGGATATTTCAGAGATCCGAAAGTACTTGACTGAAGAATTCTCCCTCGGGTTAGCATTTGCGTTCAGCATCAGTGTTCGAAATGCCAGTCTGTTTCGACCGTGCCAACTCCTTGTCCGTCCATGTCCTCCCAAATGTATTTGGCTTGACGAGGACATTAGTGTTGGGCTAGAGCACCAAAAGACCGTCGGATGAGGCTCGTACTGAGGATCTCTATTTGCAGTTCTGGTTAGACGCTGAACTGCATTTCGTTGTACTGTACTTGTACTTGTTCAATGACAATAAAGTTGAATCTAATCTAATCACTGGTCTAAATATGTCGTCCTCTCCCTCAGGTGGCTAGAGACCACGCCGTTAAGAGCTGGAAGTTTCCAGAAGACATGGGAGAACTGGATACAGACTATGGCTCTGGCTACCCCAATGGTCAGCAGGGGAACATTTCCTCCAATCATGTTGACTCGTCCTGGGCTTGACAATACTAGAACAATATATACAGTTCTTAGTCAAGTAGTGAATCATAGTTTGGCAAAATTTGACACATTTCAAGTAGAGTATTTTGGAAATACATTAGTGTTTTAGCCCTTTAGTGCTTGGATGTGTCTAAAATAAAGTTAAGTTTGGCTCTTTCTTCGTGTTTGTTTACTCCAGACCCGAAGACGAAGGCATGGTTGTTGAAGTACCTGGACCCGGTGTTCGGCTACCCACAGTTTGTCCGGTTCAGTTGGAGCACCGCACAAACCCTCCTGGACAGCAAGGCGGTTCCTGTACACTGGTGAGGAGAGGGGGAGTGGGTGGGAGTCATAATGGAAGACTAGGAGTGGGAGCGGGGTTAATCGGAGATAAAATGGAAGTCAGGTAGCAGGGGTGGGGAGGGGGGTTTGGGTCTTGGGTGGCAGAGTGTTTACAGGTGGAGAAGGAAGGAATGGTTATTGGAGGAGGGGTGAAGAAGACAGTTAAAGACATTTGGGAAAGGGTTGTGTGAAGACCAGAATAAATAGGTGGCTGCTTATGCTTTTTCACACATGTACAATGTGTGTGAATTTTTATATTGTTTTTTTGGTTGTTTTTTTTTTTTGAACTCCCACTCTCCCTGTGACACCCTCGGGAGTAGGACCAGGGGAACAGCTGTATGTTACCAAAACCCTGGAGCAATAATGGAGTTAATTGCCTTGTTCAAGGGTAGAACGACACCAGGTCTTTGGTCGAACATTAAAGTTTTCTTTCCTTGATCTCTGCAAGGAAAGTGTCTGTCCCTATACTGGATTTGCTGCATTGAGCCTGTGGCTTCACACATGTGCGTTGCAACATTTCTAAACCCAGTTGCTGAGAGAGCTCAGCCACCCATTTGTTAGAGTGGAAGAGATTACATTAAGCTTTGTGTAGATAGTGCTTTTTATTTCTTAATGGTTCCTTTTTATCTCTTTAGCAGCTGCTTTACAACAGATATTTGGTTTGGTATTGGGGTTTGCAGGACTCATATCACACATCAGTAATTGCAATTGCATAGGCTTCATTAGGTAGTAGGAAAGCAATGTTTTTCTTTCCAACAACACATTTTCTGTTAGATTAATTCATACCTACTAGCAGTGAGGATATTATTTAGATCTGGCAATCTAGTCAATCTGTTTGGAGTTCCAATTCATCTATGTGGAAAATTAGATCCAAATGAATTCATTCTATGATATCAGATGCAGAAAATTTGTCTTTGTTGAGCAAAACAAATAACACAATTCTGGAGCTCTATATAACTTAATATTTAACAGCAAAAGCCTAAATGTCAATCCAAAATCCTGTGTTGGATTAGGTTGCAGATGTTAGATGACATACTGTACATCTTCAGTACCATCTCATTGCTCTTATATGCACCTACAGGGACAATCTTGGTGTTGCTTCATCTATTTTTGGACTTTTTAAAAATTTTGGAATTAATAAAATGTTCACATCATTTTTGAAGAATAACGTACAAATGACACAAGCTTTTTTTTAACTCCCACACCCCATTGGAATCCCAAATATATGCTTGTTTCAGTGTGTGAATAGCGTTTTTTAAAACGTTTGTAAAAATGTTTTTGGCATGTAGCAGATTCTCATATCCATCGTGGCTTAGTTGGAGCGGTCACCTTTTGCACGTGTCAGTCTGGTGAATTCTTTTGAATGAGTTGACATCGTCCGTGCGTGTGTTGTCAGGGACGATGATGAAGAGGACGGGGAGAAGGCTGCAGCCCGTCAAAACAACACCTCCATGCTGTCCTACTTCAAGGCCTCGGCCCAACAGAGCGACTCGCGGCGACCGCACCGCTTCTTCACCGAGAGACGACTACAGAGCCTGCACACACTCTGAGGGCTGGATGTACATACACACACGCACTCTGAGCGGTGGATGTACACACACACACTCCGAGAGGTACATATATACACACACACACACACACACACACACACACACAGTCTTGAGCTATAGATCAAAGCTTACATTACTTGTAGAATAAAATCCTATTAATTATTTGTCATTGGCACACACAGGTTGCACACACACACACACACACACACAGTTCCTGGTAGAAGAGATTACAAACCTGGCATATTTCACGGTGTGCTATGGGCACATACTGAATGATGGATGTGAAAGACTTGAAGGCCAAAACCGGAAGCTTCGTTAACTCTGCTGTCTTCTGTATAATATTTTAAATGAAAGGAATAATAAATCTTACTTTTTTTGGATAAATAATTGTTGACTTCTTCAGTTGTGGTCAATGTAATGGAAAATAAATGGTTTTATGTTTTTATTTCTGCATACTGTGACAGGTGCTCAGCTTTCAGCCTCCCACACGACCTCCACATGGTCAAAAACAAACACATTACACATTGTAATACTGTCCATTTTTAAGTGTGTCCTGAACAATTGTACCATAGTATTCCTTCTGTAATACACCAAGTATTAGCCACACGTTTCACAGTCAGCATAAAAAACCTTTTACTTGCATTGAATGAAGTAGAAATTGTTCAGTAATTAATGGGAGGTTGTACATGAGTATAAGACCTAAATCCACAGCTACGATTTCAACTGCCATCTATTATTATACTGCCGTGACACTGTCAGAGGCCTACAGTTCCCACATTTTAGACATCAGTGCAAGAATCAGTAATCGGTAACACCAGACAATTCCACCCCATGTTAAGCTTCCCTGAGAAAATACAAATGATATTTGTTTGTAAATGAAGTACCTTGTGTGTACAGTTCAGTCCGGTTTCACCTCTGTGCACATGACAGATTAGATAACACAAGTCTGATATGTTGACATGGCAACAGAGCTTACTTCAGCCAGACCTATCGTCTGTGGCTATTCCCTCCTATTCTGTTCTGTCGTCTGTGAGTTTGGCGAATGCTAGTAATCACATGGGTGGCTTTAGTTACAGACGAAAGTACATCATGGCAATTGTTCATCTGTCTCCGCGGCCAGCCTATCCACAGTCTGTTAGCTGTAGTTGCCCCTCTGCCTGGAATCCACTATCTTCTTCCCCATGTTCATAGCCACTGTGGAGGCTGCAAATGATGACAGGATTATGATGGACGTGCCCACGAACTGGGTAGAGGCCCCTCGCGGGGCCACCCTGATGGCCCGCCTAGGGAGGGAGTCTGGGTCTGCGGCCTGGGCCATCATGGTTTGGGCGATGGGCTCCATGATCTGGTCGGGTGCAGGCTAGAGCTCGTGGATGTCTTGGGGCCAGGGGGGAGTTGACGGCTAGGTCCGCTTGTCCCACCCTGGGAGCTGTTCCTGGGACTGTGCGACGGCCGCTGCCTGGGTCTCTCTGATCCGGCGGAGCTCAGACAGACATCCCGGTTGTTGAAGACAAAATCCGCGTCCTGCACTTCAGGACCTATGTCCACGCCTGGAGAACTCGACACACACTACTGGTTCTGTAAGCCTCAGATCAGGGAAACATCCGGATTACAGCCGACATGGTAAATTCCTAGTTTAGGTCTTGTCCCGTCTAGTCCCTCCTGCCTTTTATAACCTTCAGAGACTGTTCCTGGAGCTCTACGTCAAATCCCTCTGAATTAGTCCTGCGTCAATGCGATTGTAAATAGATCAGGACAACTGACTGACACTGGGGAAAGCTTAACTGGGCTGTCCAGGGATCCCAATGGCCAAAGACTCTCAATGGAACTCAATCGGCTTAGTGCTATTAGCAGAACCCCCTGCTTTGCCAAGCAGGAGATGAATGGACACTAATGGAAAATCTAAGCTCCATTAAGTTTGTTCATTAAGGTGATTAACGCAGTGCATTATATTTTTCTGAAAAAAAATGTGATTCTGTTTGTGGAATTTTGATGGTGGCTGAACTTGAATGCTTGACTCGAATGTTATGGATGCTTCTCCTATCTCCTTATTACGCCGACGCCAGCTAGCACAAGGCTGATAGCGTTGTCACCAAGGTGACAGTTCCCTAGGACACAATGTTTTTGATTGTGCTCCGAGAGTCTGTCACTGTCTGGTGTTGTGTGTTAGAGAACATAATGTGATTAGAATGCAGAAGGACCTGCTCAGGGAAAGCCAGGAAGACATTTGCCCTGTGTTTGTTTTGGAGATGCCTCCTTGCTGCGACCTGCATTAAACCAGATCGATTTTTGATTGGCTTCATCGGAGACTAATCACTTGTTTGTTTCAACTGTTTCCTTTTACAAGGATAATAAGAGGACAACTGGTCAGACGAACATGGTGGTCAACTGAGCTAGACGCCAGGTTGTCCGGGCAGTTAAAGGAGAATTTCCCTTTTCTTCCGTCTGTGCTCTATGTTTCTTATCCCTGAGGGGATTTTATGATAGTCCATCATCATGAGAGTCAATGATTACTTTTTCTTTCAACAGCCATAACAGAAACTGATAACGTTACACATTCTTGACAGAAATAAATGTATGAATTGCATACTGTTTACAGATAAATGCATGCAAAGGTACAGTATCTCATAAAAGTTAGTACACCCCTCACATTTTTGTAAATATTTGATTATATCTTTTCATGTGACAACACTGAAGAAATGACACTTTGCTACAATGTAAAGTAGTGAGTGTACAGCTTGTATAACAGTGTAAATTTGCTGTCCCCTCAAAATAACACAACACACAGCCATTAATGTCTAAACCGCTGGCAACAAAAGTGAGTACACCCCTAAG